>JAYESA010000014.1:152332193-152537193 GCA_036927795.1 Iris macrosiphon
GGTTTTACCTAAAAATGAGGATCCTAGCTTGGTTAAGAGGAACAGGAGAATGCTGGGGCAGCTTCTAGGGACACTAGAGGTAATAATACTATGCGATTTCAAGAATGTGATTGCTTGATATACCTAATTCATTTTTTGTGTGAAAGTGACATCTATAAATTTGTATTGGTGCTTGTATGCATTAGATTTCACTATTCCACAAGCACTTGGATCTATTTTATTACTGTTGGAACATGTAACCCGCTTTCGCTGCACACAATAAGTTACTTGTCTGATGGCTCGCACTGTTTATTTAGGTGCAGAGAATTATTGACTATAATTTCATGTACAATCATTACCAATTACTAGTTTAGTCTTTTATCTTGATTTTTCTGTCAATAAGGAACAGTAATATTATAATTTTATCTAATGGCCTTACCTTGCAAACAGCGAGAAAAAAGTTACATCCATGGGTATGTGCATTTTCTGTTCAACAGTGCATGGCATTTCTAGGTAGTGTCCAACTTAAGCATGTTCTTTGGGAAGTGCATTGAATTATAGAATGGTATATTTGTATGGTCCGAAACCGAAATCGATTGTTTGAACCTTGCTATATATCCTAGATTTAAGAGTGTGTTGACCTTGTTCGAGTCATTAATGTATCCCGTTTGCATAGCCATATCTGTGCAAAAGATGCTTTTTACTACTATGATGAGCTCGGTATGTCTTGTATGCAATAGGTGGAATTGGTAAGAATTATTTTCATGATCTTACTATTCTAATTTTCCTATACTTTTAGACAAGTACACTTGAGATGCAAGTGGATTATGGATTAATTTGAATGTTTTGGAAGTTTCAAGTATATCTAAACGCAAAAGGATTCTAGTTCAAGAGATTCATTTAGATTCAGATTCATGCCAAACAATTAAATCCATGACAACTTAGAAGACAAAGGAATTCATTATCTTAAAATATAAAAAGATCTCATTATTGTCGACCCCAAAAGTCTGGGATAAAAGCTTTCTTATTGTTGTTGGACACATGATTTTTTTTTTCTAGCTGGAGGTAAAGGACGCTAACATAGAATTTGTAAAATCCCAAACATTTATATTGATTAAAAAAAAGGAAGATACATATCTAACCTGTCAGACAGAGCTGCTTGATGCACAATCTAATGAAGTGTATGGCATGTGAGAGGCACTATTTATGTGGTCAGCGTAGACACGTGACAAAGATATTGCTTTATCAAAAAAGTTACGTTAAAAATATACAAAACTCTGATGTCGGACCTTACAAATGTGCCTCATACTTGACATGTTATCATATAACCTTACTCCAAATTACAATAACAAACATCAAACTAATTCTGCAATTAAAGAGTATAGCCTAGTTGTCTACAATCCAAACAACAACATGACCTTCAGGAAATAACAATTTTATTTGTTTATTGTGGGTTATCCAACATTCATGAGTTATTGCAATTAAATTATCCAATATTCCAGCATGATTCAAGAGTTTCTGTCTTGCTGATCACTAAGCAAAATATTCTCTGGTAACGTGGAATTTGATATAATGGTATCACACTTCAGTTTACATATTACATTTCATCAGTTTTTGGGATGCAAACAACAACAAAACCTATAACGTTCCAAAGAAGAAGAAAAACCATGCATATGCCTTTTATTGCATTGTCAAAAATTCAAGCACAACAGATATATAAATCCATAATAACAAACCCCAGAGCATAGTCGAAAAAGCATTCAGTGATAACACAATTACTGTACTGTTGGCTAAATAGCTCTAAATTTAAAGTATTACTACCATATCATGCATATAACTGAAACAAGCAGTGGCATTTAAGCTTAGAATTTTTTGGTACCTGAAATATGATGTTTACACCATGTCATGGTAAACTCGGACATGGAAATAATTATTAATTTCTAAGCATTAACCATACTATCATGAATGTTAAAATGGAAGCAGTTTGTCAAACATGGAATCAGTTATTGGTCCTTCATAAAGTAAATCATATTAAGGGAGCTACACTGAAATATTCATTGTATTAACTCTGCTGGTGATGCACTTTTGGCGACCTGCAAACTAAAGCTACTCTACATTGTGGTCCAATTCACAAAACCTAACAAAGTTCCTTAGATAAAAGTAAGGGGGGCACTGGGCAACACCCATTAATCCTTTGAACCTTCATGGATATGCATACAAGCAATAAATATATTGTTCCAAAATAGAGAAAGAAACCTACCAGTAATATTTGCACTTTCTAATAAGTTACATCCACATGTGGCTTTCCATTATTATTTCTCATATAGAATATCTTGGAATATTGATTTTTCTGGCTTTTGAGCGGAAATTTCTTGCATAGGCAACTAAAGCAGCTTTTGCATCTCTTTCTTCAGAAATTCCGAGAAGAAGACAAACTACAGTCAACAACTGAGGCATACATGCGTAGATCTGATTCATTGCGAAGGGTGATTATTCTTTGTTTACCACACATTGTAATTTTATTTTGTTTGCTTTTGTCATTTTGACATTAGAGATATAGAGGTTATTTCAGTCTAATATAATATGATCACATAATTGCTAAGAAATTCATATCCTAGAGGATAAGTTCAGTTCCTTGGAAGAGACATATCAAAGAGGCCAATGCTGACAAAACACAAAACAACTGCATACTGCACTGGATGCATATGAGCTCATATCAGTATCAGCAGTTTTAGATCGGAGTATCAGATTTTTTTTTATCGGAAAACAAATAATTATTAAAATTTTAGAAAAGAAATATGTTTGTATTTAGGCATAATTTAAGTATTCCATGTGTTGTTTGATTGTTTCTTAGTAATTTTGGAATTAAATGAAATAGTAATTACCCATGCTGATTGGTTTACCTACGATAGATAAGTTTTCTTCTTTTACATGCTTTTACACCCTTGCTGATTGGTTTTTTTTCATTCAATTTTCTTTGCCGAATTGACAAAAAAAGAGACCCACGATGTCGGTATCGGTTAGTATCGGTATCGGTCGGTATCAAATCGGGACATGCCAAATCGTATCGCTATCGGTCATATCGGATCAGTATCGGCCGATACTTGCAAACTATGGTATATACTATATAGTACACTTACACTTGCTCAAATGACCAGTATCAAAGCTGAAATGTTGGTCATGTCTTAGGAGTGACCTGTTAAATGATCTTCTGTTAGTGCAAGTCCTGCGAGTATAAATTTGAATAAAATTTGTGCTCGAAAGATCTGTTATCTGGAAATGCAGGTAAAGATACTTATTGGCTTCTAATGGAGAAAACTGATAATACTAACCTAACATGATTTTTCAAACCCCTCACCTGAGCTTTCTATCTTTCAGTATGTTTTTAGGTGCATGTGTGCTTATTGGTCCCGTAATGTTGTGTGTTATCTTGTAATCCAGCGTAATAGGGTTATAGTTGAAGGTACTATTAATATGTAGAACATACCAAAAAGAACCTGGTTAGCAACGATGTTAGTATGTGACACAATGGCATGTGCAATATATTTGTCTCTGTTTTGACTTAACTGGAGAGCTCCAACAGTGAAACTATGACTGCGTTCAATGGGATTTTATCGAGGCCGATCGACTTAGTAGGGTTCCTGTAATTTACCTTTGAATTAAGTGAAGAGAACTAACTGAAACCTTGAAATGTTTAAAAAGACTGAAGATAATGAAAATATTAGCATGGATCACTCTCAATGTGAAGTACAGGCGAATGCTCGACCTTACTGATATTAAACATGCATATCTAAATGTAACAGGGTTGGCCTCTGTATATGGTCAACTTTCGTTAAAAGATTCTCAGGATGATCTTGTTGTTTGTTAATTTGAAAATATAAAGAAAGCTAGATCTATTTAACTATGGAGGTATTCAGTAAACTAAGTGATTTAATGCAGCAAGAAAATAATTCAAAAAATTGTTTGCGATGGTAGGGATATAGTCACCATGTTACTGGAGTTTTGAAGTTCGAAAATTTCATACTTTTTTACATGGAGATATGAATGAAGGTTGGATGAGTGAATATGTTTTACATTGACTTTGTGATTTAATTTTAAGGAGCATAATTAGGATGTGTTGATAAGTTTATTGTGTTCTCATTTTATTCTGGGTATACTTTAATATGTTGTTAGTCCACAGTTGATTTGTTGACATGTATGACTGTGACTTTCACTTCATCAATATGCACATGAAAATTTGATGGATAAGCATTATCTCATTAATTCACATTGTTGGCCATCTTGACTAATTTTGCTGCATATAGGCTGAAGAAAAGGCACATGAAGAAAGTGAAAGATTACGGCAACAAGAGCGCGAACAAATTGCAGAGAAACGCAGGCGTGATTTGGTGATTTACATTTGATCTTGTTCACTTCTTTGCTAACATATTGTTCTTCACCTTATTTAATCACCGAAATTGTCTTTAGACCCTCCGAGCTCGGGTTGCTGCTAAGGCAGAGCAAAAGGAGCTGGAGCTGCTGTTTATTCTTTGGTCTAAGCATCATAAGAACCTGTGCAATTTCCTAAGGTACAGATTATCTAATGGAAGGTCTTAAGAAATTTCCTCCAACATTGTTCTTATGGTGGATTGTTTTGGAATGTAGTATTTATGTTTATCTTTTGATGTCTGAAGTTAGTCTCTCTGATCTTTCATCCATTTGTTTCTTTACTTCTCTTTCCAGACAAAACCGTGGTGATTAGGTATTAATTTAAACATGACTTTGTATACTGCAGGTTATTTTTAATTTTGGCCCAAAAGTGTCCATATTGACAAATTTAGTTGAGACAGATAAGTTTCTGTTTGTATACGTAGTGTTGATGTTTGATGCAATCAAAAGCTTTACTAATGTGTATGACTTGGCACCATATTGAATTGGTCGTGGAATTTGGATCATGTTTTTTTTTTAATATTTAATCTCTTTTCTCTGTTTATAGGACTAAAGCAGAACCTCAAATATACTACATGATGGCCAAGCCACTAATTGAGGATGCAGCTACTATTGAGCAGCAAAAAGAACAGGTATTTTCCAAGCTAGTCTCCGATCCTTATAGTATGCAACAACACTGCTAGGTTCTTTTGGTGAATATAATAAGTATCCCTGCTGGTTTCTCGGTCTCAGAATGAATACAACTTCCTTTGCATTATTTCCTATGTTTTTGAGTGAACAGAAATTGCAAAACGCACTTAATGTTGTGTGCTTGCGCATGCATGCACCTTGCCCTTTCACTCAGCAATTTAGAGATTTTTAAAATAGAAGTATCTCATCTTTTACTTCTTGTTCGTTTCTTCACTTATGGGATGTTGTTCCTTTCTCTCTTTGGCTTAATGTGCCATGGGGATGAACGCGCAATTCCTTATAGCAAATTGTATCATCTTACCTCTTCATATAGACTATTTGCCGTCTAGGGGAACTTGGAGGATGCCCTTACGTTGCATGAGCTTAAACTGCATAGCCAACAAGTAGGTCTACTACCTGCCAACTGTCAGTCTTTGTTTTTTTTTGGCATGACACTCTCATGCTCATGACAACTTTGGCTAAGAATTTGGCACGAACGTAGAGGATTGACCTTCGGCCCACAAACAATTATAAAAACTTACATCTCCAACAAGCCCTAAAGTTTCTTGCTAGCTGGACATGTATATCTCAATTTATCATTCTTTAATATTTAAGTGCATAACGCGTCCGGGGGATTCTAAACACTAACCTGGTTTCTCATGACACTTGAGAAGGTGCTTATATATATATATATATATATATATATATATATATATATATATATATATAGACCATTGGAAATTAATACAGCCCTACATATATGGAAAATTAGAACACAGTGAGCAACAATAAGGAGCATCGCCAAGCAGTAAGTGATAAGTTCATTGTAAAGACAATAATTGAAAAATATAATCTCATCATGATTATCACGTCATTGCATCAATAAGTCTTTGCTCTAACTTTGGAGTTATATGGGTATTAACGTCACGTTCTACAGTTGTATTGTAGTCCGCTGAGTAGTTGGGTTTAACCCATTTAATTCAGATTAACCCGATAAATTCTCTATTGGATTGTATACAATATCGGGTTGTACGTAGGGGCGGATTATTAGCCCGATCATGTTTGCATTTCCCTATTGAAAGTATCCTCCTCTGACTAAGGCTCCTGGATCGGCCCATGGTTGTACATATTGTAACGTACGATACAGAAAAGGTATTTAATATTTATCATAAGCTCTCTTCATATCATTCGATGAATCATCATTTATAGTTGAGTTGTATTGTGTCATATGATATTGATCGTGTCATAAGATATTGACTTTTTTGAATATGCAAACAAGAAGTTATTACCTTTTTTGGAGTTGTGTTTGAAAGAAATGTGCCCAAGAAGTTATTATAGATATTAATCGTGTCATAAGATATTATAGTTGAGTTGTATTGTGTCGTATGATATTAATCGTGTCATAAGATATTGACTTTTTTTTTTGAATATTATTACCTTTTTTGGAGTTGTATTTGAAAGAAATGTGCCCAACTTCAATTTTGGGTAATTGTGTCCTTGTTCCTTGAGCCTCAATCAGTAGTTGTACTTTGCACCTTGTGCCAGAACATCCAAATTAGAATCTTCAATTAGGCAATTGTGTGTCCTTGTTCTCTGAATGTTGACGAGTTCCTTTTCTGAATTGGACTTTCAGGTTTTTCTTGAATGGAAAACTGCTAGAAGGGCAGAGCTATCAGAATACCAGAAGCAGATTGAAGAGAAATATATCTCCAACGTGGACAAAGAGCTTGATAGATGGCAGAATGCCAGGAATGCCAGGAGATCAAACAATCTGGTGAACCTACAGGAGACAATGGACAAGGAGCTGGAGACCCACAGGCTGGAGCATGGTCCTAAGCCTCGGAGGATCTCAGGAGTCAATGACGAAGAAGAGGACGTGGAGGATATTGTTGCTGAAGATGAGCTCATGGATGAGGTCCTTGGGGTCCAAGATAGGGTCGATGTTGAGACTGCCAAGATACCAGAATCTGGCAATGACATTCAATAGATCAATGCTTAAATTAAGTAAAGACAGTAGGCTTGTATTGCATTAGCTATCATTTTCAGTTTAATGTTCAACTATGTTCTATTTTCAGTTAGATTTATATTTTGTATTTTATTTGTCATCCGTCTAAAAGGTCCTTTCTAAGAGATTTGGACTGGAGAAACAAGATTGACGCTAAATGCTGTTACTAGTTGTGCTCTTTTTTTTTTTTAATGGTCTTACTTTTAACGGTTTTTTTGTCCAAGTAGAAATCTGGTAAATTTTATTTCTAGATATCTGTATTCCCTAATAATTGGGCACCTTGTTCTGTTAGAGGTCCAGTACAAGGGATACTGAGGATTACAGGCTCTGATTGTTGCTTGGTCTGCTGTTGGATGATATCTGACTGGTGCCAGCAGAAATCTCAAGCTTTGCCAACCTAAAGCTCCTTGGAGCTGATGGTTTATGTCCAAATGATGGTCGAAGCTGCCACAATCCACTCTATTAGAACACTAGTGAGTGATCTTCCATTGAAGGGAGCTGCACCAGCTTGTCTTCGATTCAAAACATATTTTGTTGAAAGTGGCAAAGTGGGACATGTAGACCTCTGACAAGTGGGACTGCCCACTGGACAATAGTCCTTCCAAAAGGAATCAATCAACTTGTGCGAATTAGGAGTGAGTTGGGAGCCCTTGCTAGGGAAGCACACATTGATTCTAGCTCGAGGACCAAAATCTGACAAGAATTTCACGTGTGATTTTGCCGCACAGGTACCAACACTGTGCCTGTCAACTTTAACCTGAACACTTGGTATATTCTGGAACTGCTACGAGCAATGCTAAGGAAACAATTGCACGACTGTATTGTACGATCAGAATTGGAATACTAAATTAGTAAAAGTGAACTTTATTTTCTACCACAAGAAGTGTTTCATGATAATACCTAATACCTCACTTAAATAAATCAACTAGAAAGTCAGCAACCTTCAAATTCTTAGGTAGGTAGGTGGGTTATAAACTCATAACTAGATGGGCTATGCTATGATTACAACCAAATGCCTACAACCCTCTTACAACCGTCACGTGGCGGCCGTTCATTAGAGGAGGGGGAAGAGGTGGGATCCGGTGGCTGTCTGGGTGGTCGCCACGTGGCCGGAACGTCACGTGACGGTCGTTCATTGGAGGAGAGCTGGGGTCGGAGGTGGCCCACATAGGAGGGGAGGTGAGAGGGTTGTAAGCATTTGGTAGTAAACTTAGCATTATTGTAACTAGATACCATGTTTTCATGGTGAAAAGCCAGATCAAGCCAGTCATAATACATACATACAAACAGTTATTGGACCTCATGTTTATTACATTACAGGAACATCACCTCCTCCAGGCAAGTAATTTCTGGGTGGGTCAACTGTTTACGCGTGCTTTGTGTTGATATATGCAGTTAAATAATTCTTGTACGAACATAGTCTCTGGAAAAAGAAAAAGAAAATCTGAGTCAATGCATACTGGTCAAGTCTATGCATATCTGGTACCATATAGTATATAGGCTTGACTTTATAATGGGGTAACCACAAATAATACACAATCTTACTTTATGCTGGCTGAAAACCCAAGGCCTCTAACTTAACCTTGGGTTTCTTTCTGAAAGGAAAATATACTGTAAGGCAAGTTGAAAGTTGAGCATCAGATAGTAGCCTTTTTTTAGCTCTACAAATAGTTTCTCCTGGTCCCTTGGCTGGTTTTGTTTGTAACTTCATGGTGCCATTTACTCTTACATTATATCCCAGATTCATGGCCTCTTGCTATCTCCTTTACTAAGACCCCTTGGATATATTCCCTAACATAAACTATAACATTTTAATCTTACATTACCATCAGATGAACATCGGGGGAACTGTATCGCGGTGAAATATTTCCAGTAGTATCAGTAACATAGTTTGAAGTATCGGCCGATACCGATCCGATACAGCCGATACCGATACAGTTTGACATGTCCCGATCTGATACCGACCGATACCCGATACTGACCGATACCGACATTAGAGGTCTCTTTTCCGGTCAATTCGGCAAAGAAAATTGAATTAAAAAAGACCAATTAGCAAGGGCGTAAAAGCATAGTAAGGTTGTAAAAGCATATAAATGAGGAAAACTTATCTATCGCATATAAATAAATCGACAATGGTGACTACTATTTCATTCAATTTCAAAAATACTAAAAAATAACACTAAAAATACTTTAAATTATGCATAAATATTGGATAAAATATTTTTTCTAAAATGTTAATAATTTACTAATAGTTGTTTGCTTTCCGATACCAAAGAATCCGATACTCCGATCCGAAACCGCCGATACTACCGATACCGCCGATCCCGATACTCATTGGAATGGTCCGATACCGATTCCGATACCGATACTTTGAACCTTACTATCACCAATGCCCAAAATCTCATATAATGAAGACAACCTATGTGATATTTGTCCAGAATCTCTAAAGAAATGACTCAGTTACCACTTATCAAAAATATTTCCTTTTGAGCTTGATCTGCAATTTTTGAGTCCTAAGTTTAGAACGCATCTATGCAAGAGAAAGACTAATCATACGCAACTGATTTACAGCCCTTTTGCTGGCAAGAGTAAGCTTGCTTCCAGGCCCGTCCTTTAGCCCCTTGCTCCATGTTCCATCTGCATGTGTAGTACTTAACCTGACAATGCTCTAATCTATTTAACAAAAAAAACATCGAATAAATCGCCATTCGTCCACTTCATAACTCCTCTACCACTCTTTTTTTCTCAGTCTTCTTCCAGCTGCCAAAGTAAGTATTTCCACTACTCTGAATCTGCCAATGCCATCTTCTAGTCCTTCTCTCCAAAAACCCTGTAAGTATCTGAATTTGAATTTACATTCATCCTCCATGACCCTTCACACACACACACACACACACACACACACACACACACACACATATAGCCATCATTTCCGAAAAAAGTGTCATGTCCAAAATAGACAAGAAAAGTTTAAAATGTTACGTGTACAATATGGTTTAAAATTCAAAAAATTGTATGAAAAACATTAAAGTTTAGTTTTATTGTGTAAAAGGTACAAAGTTTGGAAAAAATTGCATATACACCCCCAATACGTCATTTTGAAGGCATAAAATTTCCTCCCGAACTTTTTTTAAAATATCTTTTGCAATTTACGCCCCTTTTTTGTGCATAATTTTTTTTTTAACCTTCGGAGAGAATAGTGTATCCAAGATCCTGAAAAATGTTTTACAGATTTTCGTCAGCAAAATTCTATTTTCGTCACTAAAAGACTCTGAAAACAATTTTTGTCACTGAAAAACAAAATTCGTCACTAAAAATTTCAACATTAAAATTCAGCTGAAGATAGAAAAAAAAATATAAATGGAAATTTTATGCCCTTTAGAAGGATATAAATCATTAAACCTAAAAATATGGGACTGTTTTTTCAATTCACTAAACTTTGTGTCTTACACAATAAAATCGAACTTCTATGCTTTATATACAATTTTCTGTTTAAAATTTAGGAGATTTGCTAAGGATGTACAAAATAGATAAAATTCTACATATTTGATGTTGAATAATATATTAAATATAAAGATGTTACTGCGTAATATAATATATCAAATTCAAGTAGTGATTACCAATTAACCGAGAATGATTGGTTATTTGTTACTTAAAATTTTTGAACTTTTAGAATTGTTTTAGAACATTACATGTAGTTTATCTGGAGTTTATTATCCAACTTCTCTTTTAGTTTTAACAGAGATAATTAATATTTATCATATATTTGCAAAATTATAGATATGTTCCTTATTTTGATTATGTCTTTACTAAAATAGAAGCACAATTTCTATAATATTGGTATGATATATCACTTTTATATTGTTTGGTTGCAATTTTAGTTCCTAAAACAAAATTAGATGGTGTATGTATATTGTTAAATGATTGTCATGGAAATATGAACATTAAGGTAGGTACTGAAAAATCATACATTAAAGAATGTTTAGATGTTTTAATTAGTTTATACGGAAAAAAAAGTTATGTCAAACCGACACTGATCAACTATTCAAGGTAGTAGAAACTCTAGTTTATTCTTAGTTATCTCATGCTAAGTGTACTACAAAGGAAAACAAATATTTTCCCTCTCAAATCAAGAATTCTCATTGTATTTGAACTCCTATAATGAAGAAGATGACGATGTTGGAACATATTTTTCATTTTTAAAGTGGTGAAAAGTACATGAAAAAATTTATCCTATACTTTCTTCTTTGATACGTGATCTTCTAATTGTCTCGGTGTCCACAATAGCTTTAGTGTAGATTCAAGAATACAAAGCAAGAAGATAAGCATGATGTTACCATAAGTTTTGGAAGTCTGCGTTTGAATTGAAGATTGGGTTAGTAAAAAAAAATAGACTCAACACTTAAGAGATTAAAGTGCCAATGTTAATAAACTAGAATTTCAAACTCTTACTATAGATGAAACTACATAAGTTGAATAATGAAGCATCGAAGTCTTGCCGAGTTAGATCTATTTATGTGAAAATCGAAAGTATCGTAGATTGCCATCAAATATTCAAAAATAGTTGAACATTGATAGGTACTAGCTTAGTACCCTATCCTGATCCTATCAAATCCGGTCAATTTTGGATCTGTATCGCATCCGGCCGACGTAGTCAACATCATGAGAAAAAAAATCAATCCACGTTTGTTTCTTTTGTTTATTGTTTCCCGCCACATCCTGGTTTTTTTTCGTTATATTGTTCTTGGACTAAATTACAACTTGATATCCTCAACTATTCGAGTTTTTCAACTTAATATCCTGAACTTAGATATGTACTAGCTTATTACCCTATCTCAACTAATATTTTCAATTTGATACCTAAAATTTAAAAAAAAAAGACAAAACTATTCTTCCTAACCCAACCCGCTGGCCCACCACCACCACCCCTCCTCCTCCCTCGACTGCCCCTCTTGTTCCGGCCGGTTGCACTACCCCCGTCGCTCCTCTCTCCGCGTGCGACAACATCGACGATGGCAGCCTGCACAGAGAGATGGAGGAAGGGGGTGGCGGGACGGGATGGTGCAGTCGACCGGAAAGGAAGGTGCAGCTGACTGAGAGAAGGACAACCGAGGGAGGATGGAGAGGAAATGGGCAGAGCAATTTAGTTTTTTTTTTTTTAGTGTATTAAATTAGCACTTATTAAAGTTCATGATATCAAGTTAAAAAACTCAGAATAGTTGAGGGTATCAAGTTGCAATTTAGTCTTGTTCTTTTTTCACCGAAAGTTGTTTTTTGCCTAAACCTACACATTCATTCGGTGAACCGGCAGCCATAACTGGCTAAGTAGGCTCATTTCAGTAATTTGACAGGAACATATAGATTACATGATAGAAACAATAATGCTAAGTTTACTACCAAATGCTTACAACCTTCTTACAACCCTCTCACCTCCCCGCTATGTGGGTCACCCCTGGTCCCATCTCTTCCCCAATGAACAACCGTCACATGACGATCATCCGGATAGCCACCGTATCCCACCTCCCCTCTCCTCCAATGGGCGGCCGTCATGTGACCGCCATGTGACGTTTGTAATAGAATTGTAGACATTTGGTTGTAGTCATAACATAGCCCTGATAGAAATGTATACGCACATTCCAGTAAATTAATGTAAAGGCAACTAAAAATCTTTCACTTGCCATTACATATAGCACTCTAAATTTAGGATGATCACAGAGATCCTGTCACTTCAACCCCCCAAAGGCGAAGGACAGCTTAGGACGAGATTTGTTCTTAGCCAGCACCTTCATCTGATTTGCTCTCTCCTCTTCCTCCTCCATCTTTTTCCTTGGCAAGGCTTCTTCCTTTTTCCTTTGGAGCAGCTCCAACTCCTCATAGCGCTCCAACTCTTTTTGTTGTTGTTCTAGAGCTTCTCTCATCTGAGACTCCTCTACTTTTCTTCGGTTCTCCTCTAGCACCTTATCCAATTCCTCCCTTTCCCTGCGCTCTTGTTCCTGCAGATCCCGGGCACAAATTGACAACCAAAGAAGATCACAAGAATATAACAGGCACACTATAATATTTTGATACATTGTTCAAGTTTGAATACCATAATTCAGACAAATGATAACTACTATGCCTGGATCTTTGGAAGACGAACAAACACTTCTTTAACCATTGTGCATCAAGATGCACTTGTTGTAATGACAGATATACTTTTGGTTCGAAGAAGAAGAAGAAGAAGAAGAAGAAGAACAAGATTTTTAAAAGCCACTTTTTGAATCATTTTTTTCTATTCAGCTTTGTTAAGGATAATTTTCTCTAATTTTCATAAGGCCCACCATAATATCAAGGTGTTAGAATGGACGGGCATCCCGGTCCGGCCCAGCCGTTGTCTGTCCCGTTCGGACTTGGTCCAATTCGGACTGGCCCGATAGGCCCGGCCCAGTTCAGATCCGATTCGGCTGGTTTTATTTTTTTGAAAGTAGAAATTAAGGATGTTTTTGATAGTTTAATTGTTTTATATGAAGAAAGAGTTCTATCCACGAAAGAGTTGTATCCATCCGACTCGGTACAACCGTTTAAGGTAGTAGCTCTGATTTTATGTCAAAATTATCATATAATAAAAGTGTACTGCAAAGGAAGAAACAAAAAAATTCTTCCAAACTCACTCAAGAATTGTCCTTATATCTAAATTCTTATGAAGAAGATGAATATGACTCTTCCTCTTATTATTCAATTTTAGAATAGTAGAAGAGACACAAAAAAACTTATCCTATAATTTCTTCTATAGCATGTGATATTCTAATGGTTTCGGTGTCCACGGTAGCATCAAAATCTTGTTTTAGTGCAGGTTCAAGGATGCTAAGCAAGAAGAAGAGTCGGTTGCTGCCAGATATTTTGGAAGCTAGTGTTTGCGTTCAAGATTGGACTCGTGCTGAAAAAAGAACTCAAGACTCAAGAGATGAAAGTGGTGATATCTCAGAGCTAGACTTTCAATCTCTTACTAAGGATGACGCTACTGAAGGAGGAGCTGAACAATAAACTCCAACGAAAGACGGACGACAAAGTTTTTTTTAAAACTAGTACATTTTTTTACAAGCTTTATGCAAATAAAATATCATTTACAAGTTTCTTTTTTTTTTACTTAATGTTATAATATATTTATAATTTTATTGTCATTAATAAAAGAAATTCGGCTTTTTCTTACTTAATGTTCTTAGTTGTTTACATTTAACTTCTTTATGTCTATATAAATAACTTCTTTAAATTTCAAGTTATAAATTTATATTTAAATTCAAAAAAAAAATATACATTTTTTTATAAGTTATTCAAAAAAAATTTGAATTCATTTTTTCAACTTCTAAATATTTAGATTTTAATTTATACATAAAGTTATATAAATATTGATATAAAAAAATCAAATAAAATTTTCTTACTTAATGTTTATATAAAATTTTACATAAATTATACAAAAAAAAACTTTCTAACAAATAACTTATAAATTATACTAAATTAACTTATTAACAAAAAATCTATAAATTTTAACTTGAATTTATTAACATATAAGTTATATCATATAGATTATATATAAATAAAAGATAAAAAAAAAAAAATCGGGCAGGGCCCGGCCAGACCGTGAGCCGGCCCGGACCCAGACCGGTTCGGCCCGGTCCTCCGCAGACCGGGTCACGGTTCCGGACTGGGTCGGCTGCCAATCCGACCGGGCCAGTCCGCTCTCTGCACCGGGTTGGACCTGGACTTACCCGAACCCGGTCAAACCCGGCCTCGAGCCTGGCTGGGCCGGCCCGACACCACCAATTCTTCAAAAACACACAGAAAATAGACAACTATAATATAGGGAAACCTACCGCTTTTTGCTTTGCTTCAACAAGAGACGCCTCCTTTTCATTCTCAAGTTGGACCGCAACCTCAACAAGTAATTTCTTTCGACCTTCTTCTATCAGTCTCTGTATCTCCATCTTGATCTCTTCACAGTTCAAAGCCTCCTCCACCTTTTTCCTAATTGCTTCTTCGACTCTTCCAGCAGTTTCCTCTTCTAACAATTTCAGTTCTGCCTCCTTTTGTCGCCTAATAAACAAGCAAGAAGTTAAAGAAGAGAATGCCCTTTAAAGGAAGTTCAAAAGTAATTCGCAGCAATACATGCCTCGGAGGCCTGACAGCTACAAGTGAAAAAGCATGGCATGCTTCAGTTTAGGATAACCAATTAAACCTTCATCCTTTCTTCCCCATCATGTGTTTAAATACAAGTTTATGCTTTCAAGGCATACCTCTCTAAAAGATTCCAGATCCAAACAAATGAGATTTCAAACTGGTGAATAATAGATAAATGAGGCAGCGAATGAGACCATCAAATATAACAAGGGAACAACAGTAGTAGCTTCCTTCAAGAAAGCCTGCGGAAAAAAATGTCAAAGTAACCTGTAGCAGGTTTAAAACTAATCATGTAAAACACTTCGATGTGCACATTAATGCAAGTTTTGGCACTAAATAAACACCAAATCGATTTGAATAAAAAACTGGGGGGAGACACATTCTCTTGTTTCTAGCACAGTCACGTCTAAAGCCCCTAAGATTTTTATAAATATGTAAGCACCGCCATCACAGAGGAGACACAAAGAGCAGACCACTTTTTCTAAGAACTAACTAGACAACTTAATGGAACAGCCACAATGATGGATGCTTCAAGAGCAACACCAGTATAAACTCAACAATGATCAGAAAGGTTTTTCTTTACCTCTAAACATTAAGGCAAATTCCAAAAAGGCAGCACCATACAAGGTAAAAATCATCCTTCAAAACTTAAGACACTTCAGACCACATACTAAACATAAAGCTTTACTTTCAGTACCTAGCAACTCTCAAATTCATGGAACAGACACAATGATGGATGCTTCAAGAGCAACTCCAGTATAAACTCAACAATGATCATAATGGTTTTCCTTTACCTCTAAACATTAAGGCAAATTCCAAAAAAGGTAGGACCATACAAGGTAAAAATCAGCTTTTAAAATTTAAGACACTTCAGTCTACATACTAAACATAAAGTTTTACTTTCAGTACCTAGCAACTCTCAAATTCATACTTTAGAATTATGCTAGAACTTTATGTTGCTTACATAAAAAGTAATGACATAAGCCTTAGTATGAGCTATAACAATTGTCTAATAATATCAATTATGTCAGCATTGTGACAATAAATGCAGCTTATTGTAAATTAGACTGGGTATTTGAAGGCAAACTAGGACAGATGTAGTAAATTGAAGAAAATCAAAGAAACTGGATTCTATGTGGAGGCTGGACTTGAAGAGTAAAAGAATATTGACACAAAAATATCCAGCCCGTGCCTTCATCAAGTAGAATCAGGAAAAATCATTGTTTTAGAAAATGGGTAATACTTAATCTAGATCACCAAATCAAGCATCCAACCAGATACCAGTACTACCACGAATCCAAAAGAAACATACAAGTATCAATCAGAACTAGTGTCTGATGCTGCCCTCCTCAGTGTCATATGAGCTTTAATAGAATGGCAGAGCAAGGAAATTCACATGTCAGCATGTACATTGGGGCCATGAGAGAACTTCAAGATTGCACAAATTTCTTAGCCATTCATCATCATCCAGCCTTGTCCAATCAGGACACGGTTGCTATGGAACATGAGAAAGCTCTATAAAAGAATTGACCGGTTTTTACAACCGGCAGTCAACCTAACTTCAATCCTCTCTGCAGTTGCCAAATTCCTACCAAGGAGGGGCCTCGCATAAAACCTATAAGGCCCGGTCGATTGGTAGGTAGTGCCTTTCCGGTCATGCAAGTTAAGCTCACGCAACCAAAGAAGACCTCTTAGACTAGATAAGTGTCTTGGCAAAGAGGTGAGACCATGAGAGGATATAATTTCCTATGGGAGTGCATCCATCTTTGGGAAACAATCCAAAGGGTGAATTAGCATTAAAAAAGAGAAATTCAAACAGAGGAGTTTCTTTACATCTATAAATGTTGTAGAAGATGTCATGTGTTCACATAGAAAGCCCCAAAGAAAAAGGATTAGATATCAGATGCATTAAGTTTTCAAAGTCTTAAGTGTCTAACTCAATGTTACCATGATCGTGGGTCGCTTTGGTACGTGGTACGGATACGGGTATACGGTACGGTACCTCAGCCGGTACGTGGTGCAGTGGGGATAGGCTTATTCGGTACGCTATTTGGGGTCGCTGTTCGTTTTTATGTGGATCGTCTTTTATACCATATACAATTATATAGAAGTATACACGAAATATCATAAGTTCATAACCAAAGCCATCAAAATCCAAATGAAAGAAAGCATAGACAATATTCTTGTAACTAAACCAAATATCATAAGTTCATAACCAAAGCCATCAAAATCCGGGTCACTAAATTTGACAAACGGGTAGTGAACGCACCCCGTTCGGAGTCGTTCGTCCCAATTCGTGGGACGTAGGGGGGTTGACGTATTGGGCAACTATGGTCTAACTCATGTTCACTGTCAAAGTGCAGTCTGCATCTGAGATGATGTCTAATACTGTAGTTTGATAGAAGAATTTAACAAGATAAACCAATAAATCTACTAAAGCACAAAAGCATATGCATAATATCCACAACAGATTCTGACATAATCAGCAAGAATAACCATCAAGTACAGTGGCAAATCTTAGAACAAGTTTTTGGAGGTGCCAAACTACAAGTAACTAAGAAAAAAAAAAACACAAAAAGTAATTTCAAAATAAGGAGGCAAACTAATATTTTATTGCCACACTGCCAAATTATTCATTAAAGTATATACAATCCTTTTGAAGTGTGTCAGCTTCAGGAGTTTTTCAAATCTTAGTGGCTAATAAATTTTTTATCTAAAAATCATGGAGGTGACGAGGACTCTGCAGGTCCTCGTGAAGAATCACCATCCGATCAAGTAGAATTGGAAAATGCAGAAAACATCATAAAGTTAACATGTCTCACGATCAATATTATCTTGAACATTATGTCAGGCATCAGTTTTATTACCTTAAGCAACAACAAGTCCAGAAGAAAATTAAAATTACAAGTGATACATCAAGGAGAAAATCACAACTACAAGTGACTCCAAAAATATGCTACGAATAAGAAACAGAAAAATCCTTGCATTGACACAATTGCAGACAGCTTTTATTCCTAAAACATATGCAAGGTCAAGAACAAATGCAGTGTTGGTCAGAGTGTCATAATAATGATGAGTCTGAGAATTGGCAATGACGACTTAAGACACTATGGACACATAAATCAATAAACTTAGAAAAAAAGTGATTGATGACTACATAATATTGTCACAGTGGTGCAGAAAAAAAGTATTCATTTCTGAAGCAAATAGATGCAATGTTCATGTATGAAAAAAATTCTTCATTTTTAAAACACATGCTAGGTCAAGAACAGATGCAGTGTTGGTCAGAGTGTCATAATAATGACGAGTCTGAGAATTGGCGACTTACCCAGAGACACTATGTACACATAAATCAATAAATTTAGAAAAAGGTGATTGATGACTAAATAATATTGTCACACTGGTGCAGAAAAAAAAATCTTCCATCTTTTTGAAGCAAATAGGTGCAATGTTTTATGTATGCACATCCTATGAAGAGGGTCAGAGTGTCATAATAATGATGAGTCTGAGAATTGGCGACTTACCCAGAGACACTATGTACACATAAATCAATAAATTTAGAAAAAGGTGATTGATGACTAAATAATATTGTCACACTGGTGCAGAAAAAAAAATCTTCCATCTTTTTGAAGCAAATAGGTGCAATGTTTTATGTATGCACATCCTATGAAGAGGGCCATAGGTGTAAAATAGCAAGCGCAGAGAAACAGATGGTTACTAAGCCTTAAAAATGCTATACCTTTTCTTTTCTTCCTCTTCCTTCCTTAATTTCTCAATGGCATTTTTGTGCTCTACTAACCCAAGACTAGGGCTTCGAGACTTGTGTACAGGAGAGCGATTTTTTTGTCTTTGATAACACCTAGGTGAAGGCGACCGACTTTTTCGCCTTCTAGGATTTGGAGAACGCCTTTTACGCTTTCTTGGAGAAGGCGAACGACTTTTCCTCCTGATTGAGAACATATTAAACAATCAGACAATTAGGTATGAAATTTCTAGAAGTCAAATACAACAGGATATCTTAATTCAATAACAGACATATATGAATTACTGATGCAAAATAATCTTTGTAAGCTCCATCTCCTATGAAATGAAAATTGTAAGCCCAAATAAAGCATCCAAAGAATAACGATGGACAATCATCACCTGTTTATATGGGATCCTCTATTGACGAAGTGAATTGAGAAATTAAACATTTTACTTAAGAGATGTAAACCTTAGGAATACTTAATTGACTGTATAAGCTTCTATGGAAATTGGATGCATATTTTCGTAATATCAGAATCAGACGTCATCTCCTTTCCATTAGCATAAAATCATCCAAACATGAAAAAGTACCCATGTCAGTTTGCACAAAATGAATATTCCTCCAGCACTGCTGATGAGTAAAAAGGTTATGGAGACCAATGCAACATAGCTCAAGTGAACAAAACTGTAAGCATGGTTGAATAATTGTTAAACTTAAATGTAAATATGGTAAGTAAGAATATCAATTTCCAAATACAAAGAAAGTCTAGAGTAAATTAGCAAATAAAAATACAACAGTCAAAGCAATGAGCAATAAAACAGATATAAACTACTAAGGGCAAAAAAATACCATGTAGATAGAGTATGCTTATGAGATCAGAACAGGTTTACAAATACAACTCTGTATGAAGCATATGCATATGCCTGTGTAATACAATGCCTCCTCTTGAAAGATTGGAAACAATGTTCAAGTGTACAGTGATGAAACTGGTATCAATATCTGCCAAAAGACATTTCAAGATGTTTTACAGTGGTTTATATATATATATAACTAAGTCTTCCTGAGCTCAAGAGAACTTTAACATTCTCATTTATGTAACTTACGGGTGCAAATATGGTGAAAATATTATGGTAAATGAAACATATGGTACAAATTGTTCACAAGGATTTTCTTCTACCTGTTTTTACCATTACAAGAGTAAAAACATTAAAAAATATATATATCTGTAAAGGTGAACAATGTCTGAAAATTGTCAAACAAACCAGTATTACAAACTTACCTAATCAAAATAACCTTACAAAAGGAGAATATCCTACACAAGTAACACAACCACCGTCCAGCACCTTAAACTTATTTATCATTGACAGGTTCAAACTCAGTGCATCATAAGTTTATCCTACTAACAATTTTCGTATATTTGCGAGAAGAATAACCTTGTCAAGGTGAAATAGAGAGGCCTGGAACGATAAAGATTTGGTCATCATTTTTAATTATTTTGTTTCGGACTTGTTTATGAAGATTCTTATTCATACTATTTAATAATCATTGTAGGATAACAAGATGTAGATGTTTTTCTTGTGACTCATGTTATTATTTAGGATACTATTCTCTCTTTATAAATACCCAAGGGGTATCATCAATTGTATGTAGAAAATAAATAACAGCATCATCTTCGTTCTAAAAGTTATATTCTCTTCTTCCTCTAGTATCTTCCTTCTCAAAGTTTCTCTCTTCTTCCTCTCAAAGTTCTTCGCTTCTTCCTCTAAAAGTTCTCTACAGATCCTGGAGATCACCCTATCGTAAACTAAGGAACATATCAATCCGCACCACAGACATTCTGCATCAGGGGTATTGTTGGCAGAAAAAATAATGCTCCGATTGAGCAATCGAGTGGATTAGATCTGTCAAATTTAGGGCCTGTTTGGTTCGCGGAACCCACGCCACTTTGGTCAGTTTAATGGGGATACATCTTCTCAAACCCACTTCGGGTGTTTGGTTACACTTTGATAAGCCACTTTGGTCAGTTTAATGGGGATACATCTTCTCAAATCCACTTCGGGTGTTTGGTTACACTTTGATAAAATTGGGAAATAGACTGATATGATGGCTCCTGCACTTCATGTCTACTTCATTATTGTCGAAACGACTTCAGAAAAAAGAAGAAGATGAGGAAGTGAGCTGATCCACACTCCCTCTCCTCCCAAATCTAGAGTTCGGAAGTCCTTCTAGAGTTCGGAAGTCCTAGCTACATTCACCACCCTCCGCTATTTTCACCACTGTTAGGAAGCTTCTAACCGAAAACCCTGTTCTCGTCCCAATGTTTTCCCCATTTTATCAGAAATGGCACATTTTTTGAAAGATTTTTTGCGATTTCAAATACCTTTTGTAGATATGGCCTTGTACATACATGATCGTATATTTCGACATATGTTTATGACAATTTTGGGTTTAAAGACACGAATATTGAGTGTTTTACACAGATCCCCTAATTTATCTAAGGACTTGACGTAATTTTGTAAGAAAAAAATGATTTTAAGGATGGTTTCCTTTTAATTTTGTGTTATGCTAACTGTTTTGTTTCATCTGACCTAATTTTTAAGGATCTACTTTACGGATATGGAATGGTCTATTTTTTATTTGCATATTTTTTCGATGACCATTGCTTATGCATTGACCCTTAGGTAACTACTTTTGAATGGTCAGTTTTTATTATTAAGATCTAAATTTTCTAAACATGCCATCTTGGAGAGAGTCTGGAGATATTCCCATCTACAAGTAACTATATTTGAAATTCAGTTTAGAGATGTAAAACTACTGCTCAAAAAATAATTATGCTCGACACATAATGTGTGTCCTCCACGAACCATAATTTAATGTCAATAGTTCGCTTGTTATCATTGGGGTTCAAGGCTGTTTTTGTGAAAGATGTTTTGACCATTTTTCTTCATAATGAAATCTTTGGTATTGGTTATCCATCTAATACTTTCTTTTGTTTAGATTTACGTAATAATACTACTTGTCATTCTTGTGTTGTGAAAAATCATGACTTGGTGTCTCCACACGCCAGCTTAGAACACATAGGGGGTAATAGGATGACCAGGTTGGCAAGAGAAGGTTACTTAGGCCAGCTTGCTAAGGTTGTCATTCCAATATAAATGGGGGGGAAATGTATTTCCCCCCCCCCCCTCTCCCATAGCTTCAAAAAAAAAAAAAAAAAACGTATTTCACGTTAGGCTCACATAGAGCTTAGGACACACAGAGCCTTCTCTTGGGCCAGCTTAGGACACATTTCATTTTATGCATGTGAGCCTTGTCTGAAAATCTCACAATTATTCTTTATAGGGGATATTATCTAATATGAAAACACTGATATCGTATTAAGTATGTCCATGTATTTACATGACATCTTTATTAATTTTGATAATTATTTTTGTTTTATTATCACATTTTTACTCATACTATTTGAATATGAAGTCATTCAACTTGAGGTCTGATCCTTACAGTCCTATGAACATTAAGGTATGCAAAAAATACAATAAGTACCATCGCTTTCCTATGAAATTGCTTGGTTAGTTAATGTAATTACCAAACTTAGTGTATTGTTTTATTGTACCATTTCATGTCTCCTTCACATTAGTATCTCTTATCTTTCTCCTAATTGTTTCTATTACTTTACCATTTGAGTCTCTCGGACATTTTTATTGTACCATTTTAGTGTACCATTTCCGTAAGAATGTATATATTGCCATTTTACCATTTCAGGTTCTTTATTATTTTTTATTGTACCATTTTAGTAAGAATGTATATATTTGCTAGAGATGGACAATATATAACCATTTAGTATAAATTTGGATTATAGATGGATTCCTCCGACCCCAATGATCCGATGATTAATGCTGCTGTGAGT
The DNA here is from genome assembly GCA_036927795.1 of Iris macrosiphon. Classification (NCBI taxonomy): domain Eukaryota; kingdom Viridiplantae; phylum Streptophyta; class Magnoliopsida; order Asparagales; family Iridaceae; genus Iris; species Iris macrosiphon. The sequence continues at coordinate 152,355,081 of JAYESA010000014.1, forward strand.
AGTATAGTTACGTTGATTACAATAACCATAACTTTGATGGAGTGTTGAAAATGAGCGAAGCGACATTCCAAGGGAACTATCCCAAATTAGAGACCAATGGCAGAATGTCCACATATATCAGATCTTGATGGCTGGGCTGAGAAACTTTGTACATTACCTAAGAATAAATATAGGTTCATTCTATAGACTAGTTGAAACGTTGCGTACCAACGACTCCCTCTATGATACACGACATGTTTGTGTAGAGGAACAACTCACACTTTTCCTCTATATATTGTGACATAAGTCTAAGAATAGAGTACGTGGGATTGACTTTATTTGTTCCGGGGAGACAATTTCTAGGTATTTCAATAAGGTACTTGGTGCTATATGTAGCATTAAAGAACAATTCATGAAGCAACCTGAAGCTGATATCCCCTTAGAGATCAAAGAGTCGTGTGAATGGTATCCTTATTTCCAGGTTTCGCATTATTTTTGCTTTGAATATGGAATCACAACCAATTTTATTCAATTGTAGAATTGTATAGGGTTGATAGATGGGCCACATGTTCGAGTGAAGCGGCATTCCAAGGGAACCATCGCAAATTAGAGAACAATGGTAGAATGCCCACATGTGTGCCTAGCTTGAGCGAGGTGGTACCTCCCTTAGCGCTGAGCTTCTCACCTAGATGCACTCTTAATAACTATGTTTATAAAAGAGAAAAAAAAATTGGATAATGCAAGATCCAAGCTCAGGAAAGATATAACTTCCCTTCCGAAAGCGGAAGTGAACGTTGATGAATTTTTTTGAACTCTCCATCTGAGTTGTGTTGTATGTATGGGTATTGTTGCTAGGACCAACCTTATAGTCCAAAGGAAAGTTTTAAATCAATATTCCTGTCCTCGGGTTCTGAATAAGTAGTAGGAACACTTGGCCTTCCAATTCAACAAATCAATACTGAAACTGTTTCGATATTTTTCATAGAACCACAGAAGTTGGGGGCATCAATATAGAAATAGAGCGGCTAATTTCACAAAAAAAAAAAAAAAAAAAATACTATTCTAGGATGAAGAAGAAAAAAAACTAGGAACGAAAACTCAGGTAATGAATCCACCTATGCGAATAGGGAGAGCGCATGCTCCTCCTGCTGCCGGCGCCGCCGCCGTACTTATGGATGACCGGCGACGGAGACCACCGCCGCCGCCGCCTTCTTATGGAAGGCGAACGCGACAGCGACCGGGATATAGACCGAGGCATCCCCCAATCCCTGCAAATAGAAGTACAATATGAAGTCTTGCCAATACTGGTGAAAATACGAAGAAATGGAAACGGTGACACGGTCCGTGTCGTGTGTCCGATTCGTGTCATCCTCACCTTACTTTCTTTTTTCTGCAATCGATCTCGAAACCCTACGAATTAGAAGAGGATTTTTATTATAAATTTCCGGATGGGGTTTTGTTATATTTTTTTCAATTGGATCAGGATTCTTAACCCAATACAAAAAGGAAATTGGTAATGGTACAACCAAGATTGTAAGCATTTGGTTTGTACCATAGTGCTGCCCAAAATGGATACAAAAATGTTATTTAGCTGTCTTTAACGAGACGGGACTCACAATTCCATAATAAGGGGCATTTTTAATTTAATTTTTATTATTAATATTTTACCGATCAATATAGAAATATCACGTATTGTAGCTGAATTGTAGTAAGGAAGTCAAATAGCATTTTTGAACCAAATATCTCTGCCTCTAATATTACAATGCTGACTTGAAAATGACTAAAAAAAATTTAGCTTTTCAATCCTTATATATATCTTCTACTAAATAAATAAATAAAATATTTACACAATTAAAAATAAAAATTCTAGAATTTTCAAACTATCTTAACATATAACAAACTCTAAAATATATTCAATATTTAAATTATATTTAAATTAAGTATATATATATATATATATATATATATATATATAAGTTTTCTATAACTTACGGAATATTAAAACCAAAATCAAATATCTCTCACGAAAAAAAAAATATCTTCCGCATAAAAACGTCATACGTAGGTTTCTCTTTCAAATTTCTCTCTATCTAAAAAAAAAAATTTAAATCTCCCTTTAAAAAAAAAAATCTATCTCTATCTTAAAATTTTAAATCTCTCTTTTAAAAAAAAAAATCTATCTATATTAAAAAAGTCTACCTTAATATTAATATTAATATTAAAAATAAACTAAAAATAAAAATAAAATTAATTTTAATTTTAATGTAATATTAATATTAATATTAATATTAATATTAATATTAATGTTAATTTTTTAATGTTAATATTAAAATTAATTATAATGTTAATTTCAATACTAGTGTTAATTTTAATTTTAATGTAAACTTATAATTTTAATTTTAATATTAATTTTTAAGGTTAATGTTAATTTTAAAACTAAAATTAACTTACAATAAAATTAATATTAATATTAAAATTTACATTAACATAAATATTAATATTAACATTAAAACTAAAAATTAATTCAATAATTAAAATTAACAGTAAAATTAACATTAAAAATAAAATTAATACTAAATTTAAAATTAATAATAACATTAAAAATAAAAATAAAATTAATATTAATATTAATATTAAAATTAAAACTAATATTAAAACTAACATTAAATTTTATATTAACATTAACATCACTGAAAAAATTATCATTAAAATAATATTAAAATTGACGTTAAAATTAAATTTAAATTTAAGTTAAATCTAAAATAAAATTTTAATTTTAATTTTAAATATATTTAACGTATATTTATTTTTAAAGATAAATTAATTTTTAGATTTTTAAAAAAAATTGATTTCTATTTTAATAAATAAAAAATAAATCTATATCTCTTTCTTTAAAAAAAAATAAAAAAATAAATCTATCTCTGTTTTAAAAATTAAATATATATGTAAGACTTATTTTTAAAGATAGAGATAAGTTTGTTATTAAAAGGAGAGATTAAATTTTTTTTAAAGAAAAAGTAATTTAGAATAGAAACATACGTATGTTTTCTGATCCTGTAAGTTTGTCCCGTAAGTTATTCCCGTAGGAGAAGGTCTCTGTATATATATATATATATATATATATATATATATATATATATATATATATATATATATATATATATATATATATATATAATATTAAAAAATATTTAATATAATTTAAATTTTTATTTAATTTTTAATATTATTTTTTTGCGCATGTGAATGTGACTAACTAGTGCAAATAACATTGGTATCTTTTTTTAATGCTAAATTACAATTTGATACTCTGAACTATTCAAAATGTTCAAGTTGACACCCTCAATTTTGATAGGTGCTAACTTGATACCTTAAAAAAAATGGACCAAATTGTCCCTCCTCCTACACCCCTCTCCCCCCCACCTCGGCGCCCCCCCTCTTCCCATCCTGGCGACCCCCCTCCCGCGGTCCCGGTGATACCCCCCTTCCGCCCCGACGACCCTCTCCTCCCGGTCCACGTCGTCCTGCCCCTTCCGCCCCGACGACCCCTGCCGCTGTTGTTGCTGCTGCTCGCGCCTGCGTTCGTGCCATCCAAGCACACACGCACGCACCACTTCTCCTCCCTCTCGTGCCGCCCGTCCGCCACCGCCCGCGCTGCTGCTCCGCCCTCTCGTGTTGCTGATGCGCCCCCGCCCCCCTCTGGTCGTCGGAGCCAGAGAAAGGGGGGCTGTCGGAGAGAGATAGAGGGAGGAGGGGGTAGTTTTATCTTTTTTTATTTTGAGTATTAACATGAAAATTATTATATAGTTGAGGGTATCAAGTTAGCATCTATAAAAGTTGAGGGTGTCAAGTTGAATATTTTGAATAGTTGAGGGTATCAAGTTGTAATTTAGCATTTTTTAATAGTTTCTTTGTATGACCATATTTTAACCTAATATGGGTGATATGACCCTAGCAGTTATGTACTACAATTTGGATTGCATTTGTGATATTTTTGTTGGTATTTTCCACTTTGCTTTGGGAGTTTTAGTCCCACATTGGAAAACCACCAATGTGTATATCTCAATATATAGCTTTGCTTAGTATTGGTATATGCACATGGGGTGGTGGCCCATGTGGGTTGACTTTCCTAGAGGGATTAAGTGTGAACCCCTTTATGACAATCTTAATTTTGTCACCACCTTTGGGAAGTTTTCCTTAGGAGCTAAGCCACGAAGGGGCTTAGCGACTCAGACTCATAATCGGGCTCAAGGGCGCAAAGTGACGCTTTGTTGGTGCACTTAACACGTCAGCATCGTCGCATGGCGCTCATAAGCTCATTTTATGCACGAGTTGCATGCTATCTGACGCTATGCGGCCTGGAGCTATGCGGTCAGGTGCTATGCGGCTTGGAGCTATGCGGCCAGAAGCTATGCGGCTAGCGAGCTTGTATGAGCGAGTCGCATGTGGAGGGGACAGGGTCATCTGTTGGCGGCACATGCGCCGCATGGCTATACGTGCCATCTGGATTATGCAGCAGGAGGGTGTCCGTGCACAGTGGTTGCTGCTTTCGGCGCTTGGCGGCATTTGACGGCCCTGTCCTGTGCAGTATGACTAGCGGCGACGCATGTCACGTCCCGATTTATGCAAGAGGTCGATCATTCTCTCTTGAACCCTTACGGAACCGATCATCCTCGCATGGGCGTCACTATCAAAATGATTCAAATCAGCGATGAATTTAGCGACTCTGGAAAACCACGTCATTAATACTATTAAAATTAGCGACGTTCTTTAGAAACGTCGTAATACGTCGCTATCAGTGACTATATGCGACGATTAGCGATAATATTTAGTATTATGAAATATTACGTCGCCTACAAGTCGCTAAATGTCACTATATTTTTAAAAACAACGACGTTTAGCGACTCCAAAAATTATATGTCGCAGGATATTTAAAATGTAGCGACGCTTAGCGACGTCTCGAGCAGACATCGCTAAATTACTGAATATAGGGTGCCCTGGTGTAAACTCCCTCACCCAAAATAGGTATTTGTGTATATTTTATATTATTATATTTATTATATATGTTGAATTTATTTAGAGTATTCTCTTAGTTAATTAGAAAATAATTTTTTTAGTATATTTACTTATATAAATATTCATTTCGAATTATTTTAGGTTATTTTAGATTTTTGGAGATTTTTCTAGAATTTTTGGTAATTAAAACTTAGAAAACATAAATTTCTAGGACTTCTATGATTTACTATACGACCATACTTGCATGTCGTTCCTACCAAATATTTATTTTAGTTCAAAATATTTAATTATATTTTTTTGTAATTTATTTAGAATTTTAAGAAATTTATTTAGATTTTCAAAATTATTTATGATTTATTTGGGTATATATAGTCTTAATATTAGATAGATGCTAATTTAGTGTTAATAGATATTAATAAAATTTTATAAATTATTTGTATTATCTTTAATTATATTTAAGATTATAAATTATTGAGATAAATTCAAGCTCTATTTTAAATTAATTCAAATCCTGAATCTACTAGGAAATCAACTTCATGCATATCCTATCCTTATTTAAATTCATCATAATCCTATCCAAATTAACCAATCCTAGTCGTATTTAATTAAGTAGTGTCCACATTATAAATACCCCATCCTTCATATTTTTCTTCCCCAAATTCCTCTCTTTTTCGTCTGAAAATAGTCAAAATTCGTCATAAATTCAGCCTCATTTTCTACTAGTTATGACGAATTAAAAAGACGATATCTCCTAGCTCCGGACTCCAAACGAGGCCTAGTTTTTTTTGTTAGAACGATAATGAGGTTAGCTTTCTGATTATATAAATCGTTTTTCTAAATTATTAGTATTAAATTCTGGAAAATTTGTAGAGCACAGCATATCCGAAAATAGACATGTTTCGATGTTTTCACGATTCCGGGAGAACCAGGAATCAGAATCATGAACCGTTTAAAGTTTCGGAAAGCTAATGTCGAGATCATCGACATATATTTTTCCCAGAATTTATTTCGAAGTATTTATATACTGTTAATTCTGTAGAACTTCTAGGTTAGAATTTAACCATCGGTGCACAATACAAAATTTGTATGTACCATAATTCCCAAACGAAATTGAATTCGGAAGAGATGTAAATTCTAGCATATTTTTGACGCTGAAATCTACAGAAAATCATGCATGAAAGTTGAGTTTGTGTCGGTTGACTTTTTGGTCAACAGATCGCCTCGATTTGCGTGCCATGAGTCTCGAGTTGATAAAATTCAGTTTTTTTGGACAAAATTTAGAAATTAACATAAAAATCAGAATAATAAGATTAAAATAGGATTTTAGAGTAATTATTCCAGAATTAAATAAATTAAAATAAATTATCTTTTGACGTGATAAATTTGTAATACATAGGCTATTTGGACTGTGACTTGGACTCTGATTCATACCAGCAGCAGGACCCCAGGCAAGATACCTTGCCAATTATTATAGTACTTTTGTATGCTATTTATATTTCCTTATATTTATTGCATTTCTGTTTATTCTTGCATGTGTAGTTTTCTTTCAGTCATTACTATATATTAGATATGTTGACACATACTTGACACTTAGTATCATAGAGGACAATCATTAGGCGTATGGGCTTTAACCACTCTGGTAACACCGTAGTCACTAGCACGCACTATGGTGGGTCGTGTCCGATGGTCGCTACCCCCGAGGTATGTCGATTGATGGAGTCCGAGGGTCGCTACCCCCGAGGTATGCCGGCTGATGATGTTCATGGACGAGTGCATGAGTTGTGAGGCTTAGATCGAGTAGACTACCCTTGTCCATACGTCGAAAAGTTGTCCTCATTTGCATTCATATAGATTGTCCTGTACAGCGTACTTATTTATTTTTAAACCATATGCATGTTTACTGTATTCAAATTGGCTCATATTTTCTGTATCTTGTTACGTCCCTCTGAGGACCTGGTCCGCTGCCAGGTGTATCTATTCTTGAGTATTTGCAGGAGCACAGATCGGATGGCTATATATATTTCGTGGATGTTCTCTCTTTGAGCCCGTGATTGCTAGATGGCGTTCTTATATGGTGTTGTCGTGTTGTACTTACTTTAATATTTGCTCTTACATTCGAGTTGGTAGTGGATTTGTCTCCATCCAACTATCATCCTAGATACTTCTTATTGAGATCCAGTTTCATCGATACTGTTTATTTATTTCTATATGATTTTGGTGGATGAGATTTAGATTTTACCCTGTGACTTGTATTACAGTTATACCACTTGTGGATTTGATATTCATATTACAGCGTACGTGTGGATTTGGTTTCCATATATTGGAGTTGCCATATCCATGCGGCTGGCATGCTCATGTGTTCCTAGTCCTACGTATTTTGGGACTGGGGCGTGACACCTGGTCTATTCGACTTTTTATTTCTTTCCCCCTTCCCAACTTTTTCCAACTTTTTGTTTTGCACGCGCCCCCACCAGCGATCCACCCTTCCCCGACGACCCTCCGCGGCTCCGGCGACCCTCCGTGCAACATATATCGTGAACCAATATACTAACTCTTTAGGAACACAAGTTATCTCTAGTGGAGTTATTCATTCTATACAAAGGGGCAACAGCTTAATTAAGTGAAACATGCAAGTCTAGGAAAAGTACACAATTCAAGCATATTCAAAAATTAATACATCACTTATTCAGTGATTCTTACCCTTCGTCGAACGGTTATCCTGCAGCAGACATACAAGTTAGCAACAATTTGCATATACATAAAAGTTATATTCCATGTTCGTCTCTGCATCAAACAGTTAGGTATGCAAGAAGACTAACCTAGCATGCACCATAACTACATGATGGTCCATGGGTTACCCCATAATTAGCAGCAGTGACTCAAGGTTCAGCTCTGCACTAGCTCTTCACCAACACACATGAATACTAGCAACTGTGACATCATGATTCCGCTCTTCACTAATAGACAAAATACCTCACTAGATCACAAGGACCGTATACCTCAGGGTGCAACAAAATCTCTTCCGTACCGACCGATTTCCAGTGCCTAGGAACCGTTCGAAGGATGAAACTTGTGCATAAGTTGTCCGAGAGTAATATATGACATGAAACATCTATCAGATAATTTTATAATGCAAGTAGGCAATGATCAAGCAAACTTATATCTTCTTCTTATCAAAATGAGCGATAGATTCATTCTTCTTATACAAAACTAATAACACACCCCACTAGATCACAAGGACCGTACCTAAGGATGCACTATTAGTCTTTTCTCATTCGAATCAATCATCTTTAATAGTTTGATAAAAGGAAACATGCAAGCAAAACATATTATAAGCGAGTACGATAACGATTCTATAAAATCTAGCATACAATTTCTATCTCATGTAACTAAAATATGCAAGTCTACTCTTACTTAGCATATGACATAGAGACTAGTTCAAACAATTTCTTTACTCTTCTTATTAGCATGACAAGGGTTCGTTCGGTAGTCGTGTCCATGTAACCTAGCATGCAATATTCTATACTTTTACTTAGTATGGCAAGGTTCTTACTCAATGACAAGCAATATAAGCTCTTTAGTTAAGCATGCAGGTTCTCGTTCTATCATTTCCAATACGAATATTCTCTACTTAGCAGATAAGCATTTCAAAAAACTCAAATTTATTATTAAAGCATGCAAGAATCAGATAATGAAGTTCTTCCCACTCACTCAAATCAATCGTCTTGTGTTTCGATCGAAAAACTCTTCAAGAAGGCTTCCGCTCGAGCCAGCAAAGCGATATCTCTTGTACATAGTGCCAACACAACTTCTTCTTGGACTACTTCTCTCTTGAACCGGTCAACAACTCAAAAGACTCAGAAGCGATCAAGGCAGAGAATATTGTTCCTTGGTATTTGCATCATTCTGAAAAGAACATGAAATTGTCAACGAAACAACCGCTTCATATTCTCCCTAATCTAATAGTGTAGCAGAAAGGAAGAATATGATGCTGACACAGATGATGAAATCTATGTTGCTGACAACAGGACTTCCAAAGTGTTTTTGGGGAGAAGCAACGCTTACGGCTATGTTTATTCTGAATAGAGTACCCTTCGCAACATCTGACATTACTCCTCATGAACTCTGATGCAAGGTCAGACCCAACTTGAATTTCATTCGAGTGTGGGGCTATCTGGCGTATGTGATGCTTCCAGACCTCAAGATTTAGAAGCTGGAAACGAGAACTACGAAGACCGTATTTCTGGGCTATGCTGATAAGAGTGATGCTCGTAGGTTCCTTGATATCGAATCTAATCATATCATAGAATCTTGCGACGTAGAATTATTTGAAGACAAGTTTGTTAGGCACAATATCCTGAAGAATACTGCCAACACAGACGAGACAAGTACCTCTCAGAGAAAAGTAGTCTAAGACAAAGTTGTCGTTGATGAGACAACATTTGAACTAGAACCCACTGAGCTGAAAGCAAAGCTAGTGAGTAGGCCGAAGGACTTCGGAGAAGACTTTGTTACCTATCATGTGAAAGTTGATCCGTTTACCTATAATGAGGCAATGAAGACCAGAGATACTATTTTCTGGAAAGAGGTTGTCTATGATGAGATTTACTTGATAACTTCTAATAATACATGAAAGTTAGTCGATCTGCCTGAAGGAGCTAAACCCATCAGATGCAAGTGGATCTTTAAGAAGAAAATGACAGCATACGGAACTGTTGACAAGATCAAGGCTAGGCTAGTTGCCAAGGGATTTTCTCAGATGCAGAGGATTGATTACTTTGACACCTATGCTCCCATTGCACGGATGGCTACTATCAGGATACTAATTGCTCTAGGTGCTATTCATAGAATGATGATTCATTAGATGGACGTCAAGGCAGCATTTTTGAATAGTGAATTGACTGAGAAGATTTACATGTAGCAGCCAGAAGGGTTTATCGTCAAAGGTCTTGAAGATAAAGTATGCAAACTAGTAAAATCTATGTATGGTCTGAAGCAAGATCCCAAATTATGGCATAAGAAATTTGACAAAGTCATTAGATCAAATGGCTACAAGGTCAGCAAAAATGATAAGTGTGTGTATATGAAGTTTGATGGTGATAGAGGTATCATAGTTTGTTTCTATGTGGACGATATGCTAATCCTTGCACGAATGAAGAATGTGTCACTAGAACGAAGATGTTTCTCTCGTCTAAATTCAGTATGAAGGACATGGGAGATGCATATGTCATCCTTGGGATTAAGATAATCCGATCGGAAGCTGGGCTTGCTTTATCACAAGCTCACTACGTGAAAAAGTTGCTCACACGCTATGGATATTAGGATCTTACAGGGATCAATACTTGTCACCCTCATATTTTCATTTAAGGGTAGTTTGGTAATTGACACGGATATTTTTATTTTAGGATTTATTGTATTTAAATATTGTGCACGTAATTTATTTATTTATTATATTATTTATTGATTGTTAGTTGTAGATTTATTTTGGACTTGTGTAGTGGACCTAACCCATTTATTAGTTGTATGAACCTAACATTTAGATTAGTTTAGATTGAGCCCATTAAATTAGGCCCATGGATTAGGAGGACGAATTAATTAGTAAAACCATTAAACTAGAACCTTCCCCCTTAATTAATTTCTTCATGAGAGGCCCCAAGGGATTTTTTGGATATTTTATATTGCTTGGAAGAGGGTTTATGACCAGCCATTAGAGGAGGAGAGAGAGTGTCTCTCATTATATTTTTCCATTTTCTAATAGATCTAGATTTTCTCCCTTTACAATTCCTTCATTCCCTCACCATTCCTCACCAAATTTCCACCCAAATTTCTTTCCTATTCATCAATTGAGGCCACTACAACAAGGATCCACAAGAAAAAAATAAGGATCTAGAAGGAGGAGGCCAAGATCTAGAAAGATGAGCTATTTTCTATTTTAGGAATTTTTCATTGGGAATCCATCTTCCAATAGGTACATTTCAGTTTTTCCTCTTCTATTAGACTCTAAATCTGAGATTTAACCATGAGAAACCAACCCACATGCATTGGCTACCCACAGGAATTGGTTTTAGGTTCATAGGACACTTATAGTGGAAGTTATGTTTGTTTTGGTGCCAATTTTGGGAGGAGTTCGAGATTGGCACATGTAGTGGTTGTTATTGAGTCTAATAGATCTAAATGACATGTGATTGCTTGTTTGTAACTAGTGTCATGTTCACAATTGGATACGTGTAGGCCGTATCTCGTCAATTTGACGAAACGGATTAATTTTGGAGATTTTCCTCCGACGCGGGGCCTTGTGCATATCACATTATGACACGGACACGTAAATACTCTAATTATTATAAGTATTGTTCATAATTATTGTATTAGACTTGTTCGTGTTCTCCGGGATACGTTTGGTTATGTGTTGGAGCCGTATCACAAGCGTATCATAGAACTAGTGTGATACGGGTACGGTGCACTCCACGTGTTTGTTCACTACCAGAAAAAGTCAAATTAGCGACGTTTAAAAACGTCGCTAAATGACCAAAAAATGTCGTTAATCATATTTAGCGACGTTTTAAAGAAGTCAGAACAAATCAAGTCGGTAAAAGAAAAAAATGTCGCTAAACATCGCTATGCCGATATTTTTTAGCGACTTAAATGTGTCGCTAAAATTAGCGATGCAGCGTCACTAATTAGCGACGTTAATTAACGTCGCTAAACATCGTTAATTAGCGACTTATATAGCAACGTTACAACGACGTCTTTAATGACCTGGCAATACTGCCATGTCAGCAATTTGTGACGTACAACGATATTTTTAGCGACATGTTTAGCGATGTCATTAGCGACGTGTATTAACGTCACTAATTAGCGACGTATTTAGCGACATGTATACACGTCGCTAAACGTTGCTAAACGTCTGTAAATCCCCTCACCCAAAATAGATATTTTGTGTATATTTTATATTATTATATTTATTATAGATATTGATTTTTTAGAGTATTCTCTTAGTTAATTAGCAAATAAATTTCTTGATATATTTACTTATATAAATATTTATTTAGAATCATTTTAGGTTATTTTATATTTTTGAAGATTTTTCTAGAATTTTTAGGTAATTAAAACATAGAAAACGTAAATTTCTAGGACTTCTATGATTTACTTTGAGACCATACTTGCATGTTATTCCTACCAAATATTTATTTTAGGTTAAAATATTTAATTATATTTTTTCTATAATTTATTTAGAATTTTAAGAAATTTATTTAGATTTTTTGAAATTAATTAGGATTTATTTGGTTATATATAGTCTTAATATTAGATAGATGTTAATTTAGTGTTAATAGATATTAATAAGATTATATATAAATTATTTACATATTATCTTTAATTCTATTTAAGATTATAAATTATTGAAATAAACTTAAACTCTATTTTTAAATTAATTCAAATCCTGAGCCTACTAGGAAAGCAACTTCATGCATATCCTATCCTTATTTAAACTGATCATATTCATATTCAAATTAGCCAATCATACTCCTATTCAATTAAGTAGTCTCCATCATTATAAATACCTCATCCTTCATATTTTTCTTCCCCAAATTTACCTCTTTTTCGTCCAAAAAGAGTCAAAATTCGTCATAAATTCAGCCTCATTTTCTAGTATGTTATGACGACTTAAAAAGACGATATCTCCTAGCTCCGGACTCCAAACGTGCTCCAATTTTTTTTGTTAGAACCATATCAAGGTTAATTTTCTGAATATATAAATTATTTTAATAATTTCAGAACCTATTTTTCCAAAAAATTCTAACAGTGCCAGCTGTCCAAAATCAGACGCGTTTTGGTATTTTCGAGATTTCGGGAGATCCCGAACTCGGAATTACAAACCGTTTGAAGTTTCGGAAAGCTGACATGATGAACTTTCAGAAAAATATTTTTGCAAAATTTAAAATATAAGTTTATTCTACTGTAAAATTTGTGCAACGTAGACGTAAATAGAAAACCAGCGAAAACTGTCATCTGTGCGCCCTTGTGGCCATAACTCTTTACTGACTTGTGATTTTATGAAACCGTCTATTCCAGTGTTCATGTAACATTAAAATATATAGGGTTCCATATACAAATCCAGGATTTGAGTCGGTTGACTTTTTGGTCAACAGATTGCCTCGATTTACGTGCCACGGATCATAAATCCTTAAAGTTGACTTTCTTTGGACCAAAATTAGAGCTTAACAATAAAATTAGATTATAATAAGATTAAAATACTATTTTAGGTTATTTTATTTAGAATTAAAATAGATTAAAATGGAGGAACCTATTCACCCACTTTTGTAACCTAACTTATTTAATTTATGTGACGGGTAGATCGGACGACGCCTTGAGTTGGGACTTCATTCTTTTTTAGATTAGGCAAGATACCTTGCCAAATTGCTTACAGTATTTTGCATGCTTAGTATATTTCTGTATATTTATTGCATTTCTATTTATTTATTGCATGTGTAGTTTTCTTTCAGTCATTACTATATATTAGATATGTTGACACACACATGACACTTAGTATCATGAGAGGACAATCATTAGGCGTATGGGCTTTTAACCACTCTGGTAAACCGTAGTATATAGCTCACACTACGGACGTGTGTCGCGCTGGTCGCTACCCCCGCGGTATGTCGATTTCTGGAGTCTCGCTGGTCGCTACTCCCGCGGTATGTCGATTTCTGATATCCACTGACGAGTGTGTGAGTTGTGAGGTAGATCGAGTAGCCTACCCTTGCCCATACGTCAAAAAGTTGTCCTCATTTGCATTCATATAGATTGTCTTGTACAGCGTACTTATTTATTTTTAAATATTATGTATGTTTACTATATTCAAATTGGCTTGCTTCTATGTATCTTGTTACGTCCCTCTGAGGACCTGGTCCCTTTCCAGGTGTAGATGTTCACGAGTATTCACAGGAGCGCAGATTCGGACTTGCTACTGATTGTTAAGGAGGTTTACTCTTCGGACCTAGTGTTTATTTGGTGCTGTACCTATATTGTGTTGCTTTTATATTCGAGTTGGTAGTGGATTTGTTTCCATCCGACTGTCATCTTTAGATACTTCTTATTGAGATCTAGTTATATAGATGTTGGTCATTTATTTATATTGATTTTCTGTGGATGAGATTTAGATTGTACCCTGTGACTTGTGATACATTTTATACCACTTGTGGATTTGATATTCATATTACAACGTACGTATGGGTTATGGTTTTCATATATTGGAGTTGGCATATCCATACGGCTGGCATGCTTACGTGTCCTAGTCCTATGTATTTTGGGACTGGGGCGTGACAACGTCGCTAAAAACGTCGCTAATTTTACAGAAAAAATAAAAAAAGAATTCTGAATTGTGTCCAAACTATTATTCCTGCAGTTTATTAAATCATAATCTGTACAAATAGACCCGGAGCAACCCTCCGTTGAATTTCTGGATTTGCCAACCCCCTTGGGTTGAACACTCAACACCGATAAAATAACATATTTAATATGAATAGTATAATAAAATTTGAAGAAAAGAAAGCATCCCGCAAATTTCATCGTAAAGAATACGGCAAATATATATCCATACAATCTCATCCTAAATAATAATAAAAATACAAATATCCAACAACTAGCTATACTACTGCGGATCTGCAGGAGGCTGACCACCGGTGCGCATGAAGGATAAGAACAGCTCATACTGGTCCCGTGGAATCGATACCGATGTCGATGGAGAAGGCAGTAACGTCGGTGGAGTCTGTGTCGATATAGGCGCACCAGAAGGCCGTACCCGCTCCAAGTCTGCGAGTCGCTGGTTGTAAGAATCCATGGTAGATAACAGCCTCGTACTGCTATGAACCATTGAATCCTGCATCATCGTCAGCCTCTCGCCCATCGATAGCTGTGATGCCTTCAGCTCCATAATGTTGCGGTCTATCGAGGCTCTAATATCATTTGTCAAATCCCGGAGCTCCGTGATGCTGCGGTCGATCATATCGAATCGTGCGATGAGCGTCGGATCGTCCGCCTGTGACTGGGACCGGTGCTGCTCCTCCATCCTTCAAAGCAACTCGTCACGGAGAGGCGCAATTTGATGGTCAACGGCCTCCTGGGGGAGGACGCGGCCGAGGGGGGTCGCTGGAGGGAGGAAGGAGGAGCCGGAGCGGGTGTGAAATTTGGGAGAGGGAGAGGGAGAGATCGAAGGAAATAGGGGGAATCAGCCCTAAGTAAAAAATTTAGCGACGTTTTAGCGACGCCAATAATAACATCGCTAATTTAGAATTTAGCGACGTTTTAGTGACGGCAATAATGACGTCGCTAATTTAGCGACGTCTTAAACGTCGCTAATGACGTCGCTAAATATCCAAAATATATACGTCGCTAAAAAACGTCGCTAAATAAAACATATTAGCGACGTTTAGTGACCTAAATTGAACTTATGGCGACTAATCTTTTAAAAACTGAATAAAAGTCGCTAAATGTCGCCAATTAGCGACGTTTTCACATGGAGTCGCTAAATTAGCGACGTTTTTACATGGAGTCGCTAAAAAATGTCCCTAATCCCGCTTATTCTAGTAGTGGTTATTTTGTCCTCTTCCCTATACGTACATGTGTATATATATATATATATATATATATATATATATATATATATATATATATATATATATATATATATATATATATATATTGGTATATATAATTAAGTGTATATGTGTGTGATTATATATATCTATATATATAGTTGTGAGAGGAATATATATACTTGTTAGATATGTAGTAAGTTATTATGTAGGTATATGTATCTATGTATTGGTATGTATTATATGTTAATAGTTAATAGTTTTAATAGTTTAGTTATGTTAGTATAGTTTAGTATATGGGGGTTAGCTATATATATTAGCTATATGTATTAGAATTTGAATTACCTTGGGATACCAAGGTAATGTCAAGGTATTGAGGGATACTCAAGGTATTGGGTAATGGGTTGTTTTGGTCTAGTTAGTTACTATAGTAGTTAGTTAGTTATATATGTTTGATTATGTAGATAGTTAGATATGTAAACTAGTATATATATATATGCTATGATTGATAGTTAGTCTCATATACCAATAGGTAGTGTATCTTGATAGTTAGTTATATTAGCTATACATATCCATGTATGTTAGTGTTTTAGTTAGTTTTATGTTATATTGAGATGTATATATTAGTGTTAGTTATAGCTAGTATTAGTTTGGGGTTTTATATATCTATTGGTTTTAGTTATATGTTAGAGTTGGGTTACCTCGGGATACCAAGGTATTACCAAGGTATTGGGTCGATACCCAAGGTATTGAGTTTGGGTATCGAGATAGGTGCGATACGCATTGGTGCAAGGCCAAGGTATCCTAAATTCTTTGTTTTAATATAGTATTAAGTATAATGACTTGTATATATATATATATATATATATATATATATATATATATATATATATATCTAAAATACTATTTTCATATAAATGAACTTGCGTATCTTAGGATACGACTTTTTGAATGCCTTTTAGTATCTTAGCTTGGATTGTATAGCATAGTTTCATAGTGTTTCGACTTAGTGACTTAGTTTTAGACTCTTGCAACCTAGATTTCATCGGTTTGACCTAGAAATGGCTTTATGACTTAGAATTGTATCAACTTAACTTATTTTTATTTAGAACCTTGTATTGATGCAACATGCCATATATAGGTTGTGTGACACCAGCTTGGGCATCGAGAGACACACCTTGCTCAGGACTTCAGGCGAGTATATTTTTTTGATAGTTTTCAATTCATAATATTGTATATATGCATGTTCTAGAATTATATACATTGATCCCGACACAGTAATTTTACGGACTGGTACTATATGGATCCCGTTAGGAGATGTTATCCCCTACCGTGTTCAGCGGGTACTCGTGTACATTGTATCTCATCGTGTATATTGGGTATTGATTATATTTTGTGTTCACATACTACTCGTGTTCAGTGTGCTTATTTGTGTACACCTACCACTCGTGTTCAGTGTACTTATTCGTGTACACCCACCGCTTGTGTTCGGTAGTTATATTTCGTGTTCGTAGCATGTCGTGATTGGATCCATCAGTATTAGTTAGGGGTGGGAGAGTAAGAGTTGATAATGTGATCAAAGCCATTGTTACATCGTATACATTCTGGTTATATACCTTACTTGTAATCCGTCTTACCTGATCATGTTCACCCAACCCGATCACATAATGAACTTGTATTCTGAGGCACATTAGCTAGTTTAGATTGCAGTTATTTTATCATATTGTTGATATTTATATTATTGAACGATATTATCGTACATTACCTGTATATCTATTGTTCATCATTCATATGTTTAGTAATCTTGTATTTTATTTCTATATCTGTTTATATGCTCGATTATACTATTGAAACTGCTTTCAGAGGTATGTGCTTCGTTCCAATCCTGACTGGATATATTTTTCTCTATGATTGGCTTATAGAGCAGTGTCCCACATTCTACGGTCCCCAGGACAGTGTATCTTTAGAGGATATTTTGGTAGACCAAGAGAACTTAGTTGCAGAGCCCGAGGAGGTCTAGTTTATTAGTGTTGGACTTGTATTATATTATATTATTGAGATTCTTTGGGTTGTATATTATTTCAGATTGTGGTTTATATCTTATTCTTTCCTTCGCTATTCCATTCGTGCTTATCTTCCTTAGTTTGTATTGTGATTGAGTTTAGTTATATTGTGAGATACCATTTTGTTCCTCCGTTTGGAGTTGAGATGATTGACAGGTACCATATTATATTTTTGAGATGCTAGATAGTTAGAAATGACCCAGACAACATTCTACCGCCGATTCTGCGGCGTAGGTTGGACGTACCCACGTACTCATTCCCGAATATTCGGATGTGGGTCATGACAATACTCCATATAGGTGTGACAAGAAACTGAAACCTAACCCAGGAAAAAGTGTCAGACAGTTGGAGTATTCTAGCGTCATCGGAAGCTTGATATATGCTACAAATGCCACTAGGCCTGACATTGCTTTTGCTGTGGGGATGCTGAGTATATTCATGAGTAACCCAGGTGTTGAACAATGGAAAACTGTGAAGAGGATGATGAGATACCTCAAGAAGACTCAGAAGTTTGCACTTTACTATAAAGGAGATCCAGCAGTGGTAAAAGTTTTCAGTGATGCTAGTTGGTGCTCAGAAGAAGAGAGCGAGAGATCCATATGAGGATATATTTTATTAATGGGTGGAGCTGCTATTTTGTAGAAGTCGAAGAAGCAGACTATGCTCTCATACTCATCAATGGGGTCTAAGTTGTATGCACTTGCGGCTGTAGCAGATGAAGCATAGTGTCTTCGAAAGCTCATGTACAATCTTTCAATGGTTGGTGTGCAGATTCTGGCTGTACCGATATACTGCGACAACCAGGCAACTGCAACAATGGCATCTAATAATCTTTTTAATAGAAAGAAGAGAACTGAGAGGATTCGGCACAGAGCACTAAATAATCTCATCAAGACTGGTGTCATTACAGTGGTGGATGTTCGGAGTCAGGAGAACCAGGCAGATCCGTTCACTAAAGGCCTCAAACCCCAACTAGTCGAAGACACATCAGGTAAAATAGGCTTGAAGGACCTCTGATATTTTGTTTTTGTAATCCCACCATTAAGTTTTATGCTATTAGTTCAAAGAGAAATCTACTAGGCATCTAGCTTTTGGTTCAAGGGAGGATCATTGACTGGGAAAATATCAGGTATAGTGGGTAGTCTTTCGGGACAGGATTTGATACGTACCCAGAACCACTGTGGTCTACTACTTATTCTTTATATTTATATATAGAACAAATCCTGTGTAAGGGTGGCTTCGATGCCTAAATGAGTTCTCGGGCAGAGTGAATATCTGGGGTACGCTACAGGAAGCACGTGTAGTTTAGCACTACAAGGGACTTGTATCCCATGTTATAGTGGTGTGACACCACGATGAGGTAAAAGATGTAAAGCCTCAGCTGCGAGCCATGTCACAGCAGTAGTAGCACCATAAATAGGCATGTAGCCTAATGCTAAAAAGATAGAGAGTTGTAGCACAACATTACTAAGAGGCTGGTGACCTCATGCTACAGTGAGTGACACCACATGAGATAGTTAACTTCGGCTGTGAGCCATGTCACAACGGAGTAGCACCGCACGGAAGCATAAGGCTTTATGTTGGGATGTAGTACATCACTACTAAGAGGCTAGTGACCTCATGATACAGTGGGTGACACCACAAAAGGTAGTTAACCTCGGCTGCGAGCCATGTCACAACGGTGTAGCACCGTACAGAAGCGCAAGTCTTCATGCTAGGAAATGTTAAACTCTCTTAAAAGAACTTACCTATGTGTATTAACAGAGATACATGCCATCTCTTGAGGGTAAACTTGTAGACACCCAAGATACATACACCAAAACCAGGTCAGCACATGGCCTTTAGTGTGCGTTCGGAGGCACAACTGATGTCATTGTGAGAGTGGAAAGAACAACAGCTATGGTTCAGAAATCAAGGTTTAGTCCATTCTTGTATCGTACTGTTGTTTGACCCATGCAGGAAGATTCAAGTCGTGGACGATATCTATCTTAATGCATAATGGACAGTCACTGTGAGGAACGCTCGACCATATTTTGTGATATATGTGGGGGATTGTTGGTATTTTTCCACTTTGCTTTGGGAGTTTTTATCCCACATTGAAAAACCACCAATGTGTATATCTCAAAATATAGCTCTGCTTAGTATTGGTATATGCACATGGGGTGGTGTCCCATGTTAGGGGTTAAGTGTGAACCCCTTTATGACAATCTTAATTTTGTCACCACCTTTAGGAAGTTTTTCTTAGGAGCTAAGCCCCAAATAGGCTTAGCGACTCGCACTCGGACTCAAACTCGGGCACAAGGACGCAAAGTGGTACTTTGTTGACGCACTTTACACTTAGCACGTCAGCATCGTCGTATGGCACTCATACGCTCATTTTATGCGCGAGTTGCATGCACAGTTGCTTTCTCAGGCAGATGCTTCGTGGCGCTATGCGGCCGAGGCTCTATGTGGCCAGGTGCTATGTGGCCTGGAGCTATGCGGCCAGTGAGCACTACAAAAATATGATGAAATAATGATATTTTTAGCGACAAAGTAAATAAATGTCGATGTATGTCGCTGTTTGCGACGAATAACGACCATACTTTATTTTTTGAAAGAATAATCGCTATATTTTTTTTACGTTGCTAAACGTCGTTAAAGTTTTTTATTTAGCGACGTTTGGTGACGTCTTTACTAAAGCTATTATTTTTTTAATTAGCGACATTTATAAATATGACAAATTGTCACTAAGAATTTTTAATGGCGACGTTTAGCGACGTCTAAGAAGTCGCTAATTTTTTTAGACTTAGCGACGTTTAGCGACGTTTGGATCCGATGTCGCTAATTTATTTTTAATATAGGGGTCAGGTTTTTCTTTCCCCCCATTCTCATTCGAAATTTTCTCAAAATTTTTCCTTTTCCCCCCAACCCGCCGATGACCCCCTTCGACCGTTTTCCATCGAACTCCTCCTCCTCATCTCCGGGCTCCACTGTCGACGATCCCCCTCCTCCTCTTCCTACACCAAGCTCCTCCTCCTCCTCTCTTGGCCTCCACCGAGCTGCTCCTTATCCTCTCTGGGTTCCACTGTCGACGATCCCCCCTCCTCCTCTCCGGGCACTTCCTCTCCGGGCTCCTCCTCCTCCTCTCGGTCATCCCCTTCCTCGGTCGACCCCTAAGATCAGGTAAACCCTAACCCTAGCTATTTGATATGGATACGACACAGACATAGACACGATACGGGACACGACACAGACACATACGCTGATACGACATGTCACTGACACAACACGGGACATATCACAGACCCTAACCTAAACCCTATCTCTCTTCAAAGCCGAGACACGACACAAATCCTAACCCTATCTGAGTTAATTAGACACAGACTTGGGTATCGACATCGTGTACAATACGATGCATATCTCGATTGAAGGAGAGTCGTATACACGGACACGAGAATGACTCTTCAAAGCCGAGATACGAAACAGTATTGGCTTCTTCTAAATCTCGTATCCAATTTGGGTTAGAGCAGTGTCAAATCTATCCTTGACACAAGAGTTCGTGTTCGGGTGATTGTGGCACAATATTGGTATATGTATCGCGTAACCAAGGACACAACGTACCCTTTGGCCCCGACGCCCCCTGGCTCCCCTCAACCCCGATGACCCCCTTCTCGGTCAGAGGGTCAGTACTACCAAAATAATTCAAATCAACGACGAATTTAGCGACTCTGGACAACGATGTCGCTAATATTATTGAAATTAGCAACATATTTTAAAAAATGTCGCAATACGTCACTATCAGCGACTTTCTGTGACGTTAAGCAACGACATTTAGTATTATGAATGATGACATCGCCGACAAGTCGCTAAACGTCGCTATATTTTTAATAACAACAACGGTTAGCGACTCTACACCTTATATATCGTAGTATAATAAATCTTTTGCCACGTTTAGCTACGTCTGGTATTGACGTTGCTAAATTACTTAATATAGGGTTCCCCTGGTCGGTTCAAATTTTCATTTCTATCCTCCCAAACTTTTTACTTTTTGCCCCCTCCCTCCTCGCCCCTAACGACCCCCCCCCGCCCCCACCCCAACACAGGCGACCCCCAAACGCGGCCTCTTGGACCCCGTGACCCCCAGACACGGTTCCTCCCCCTCCGGCATGACTGACCCCCTCCGACATGGTCCTCCTCCGTCGATCCCCCTCTCAGGCGCTCCTTCTCCCTTACTTCCCGCTCGATAAATCTAACCCAGACCCGGACACAAGTAGGACACACATATTGGACACAATCAGGACACATTGACACACATAGGACACAACCCTAACCCTGACACATGGACCTGAACACATGGACACACACACACACATGACACAACCCTACATGACACGATTCATACTAACACTGTCACGCCCCAGTCCCAAAATACGTAGGACTAGGAATACGTAACATGCCAGCTACGCATTCGACCCGACTCTGGTCCGACTCGAATACGTATAAGGTGTATTATAATGGTCACTATCTAAAAAATCAAGTAAATATAAATATCTATGCCTCAATCCAAAATGAATAGAATACACAAGAATGAGCTACATGTGCTAAAGTCAGCCGCCCAATAACACACAAACTCGAATAGACTTGAGAAAGAAATATGAGTCTAAAAAACTAGGCTATATCTGCAGATGAATAAACAATATGAATAAATAACCATAACTCCGGTAGAAATGATATAAGTACCTGGTACCAATGCCTGCAAGACAAGCAACTCCTTCAGCAACTCCAAAGGCTCCATAACCGTCTATGCTGCAAAAACTGGCAGGGGACCAGGTCCTCAGAGGGACGTAACAAGGTACAAAAAACATCATGCCAAAAGTAAAACAGTATAATGCCACACACTCAAGGGTAAACTACTGTAACCATCTATGTGATATGCACGTAAGAGCATCACTCGTACTCAGGCTGAAAGCACTACAGGCTTTGTGTCAGGGAGCCCATAGCAGGAAGTAATATCAAGACTCAGTATAGATGCCAAAGATCTGAGACAGAGTCCAAGGTACCTCTAGGGTATTGCAACTCCTGCGTATGTGCCACAACACCTCCAGTAGTATAGTATATATATCAATAATCAGCTTGTAGTATGGTGTGTCTCTCCCCACCCAATGTAACCTCATGTCTCATGTCCACAATATCTCATGTCCATAACATGCAAGATCATGACCTCTAGCTAGTGCAACGAGTCAAAATAATGTCCATATAATATGCAAGTCTCATATCACGAATCTTGTAAGCCTATACAGAATTACCATAAATAACTCAAGAAAGATTATGTCACATGAAATAGTGTCAAGTGTCCTAGGGTATAACGTATTTGGTAAAGCAAGCACGTAAAAATAGGATCATGGAATCAACTCTCTAAGTGACGTTACACGACTCCACGTACGGCATCGACACCCGAATCTTGTTCGGACGCCAAGCAACGTATCACGGTCCTAGGGTAAACACATACATCAACCATATAAAATAACTATAATAATTAAATAATATAATAAAGGCAAGGAACTGTGATACATCATGGCAAGGTACACTTGCCTGGATTTTGGACTCCGTCAACTGCTCCTGGAAAAGTGGAATCTGCACGTACACCTCTCGATGCTGAAACAAACATCACCAATGTCCTCAGAATACTTGAAATAGCTAGGATTGACTGCCTATAAGTCCAATTTGGACACAGGGGCAAAATTGACAATTTTGGGTCAAAGTGGGGTCCACATGTGGCTCACTTCGCACCGTAAAATGTGCCAAAAACAAAGTTCTCCAAATTCGTCCCACTCAGTGTCTATGAGTCCAGAACGACGGTATGAATCCAACGGAATGTCCAAAATTGAATTCCGATGGGCCAATCACGAAATTGTCTGTCATGTAGAACCGTGGAGCCCACAAAACGACGTTTTGCCAACGTTCTTAGAATCGAACCAAACTTGGGTCACAGGACCATCATAATGCTGCAAATCCAATGGCATAAGTTTTGTTACGAAACAACAAGCACACACAAAGTTACGACGAGTGTCAGAACATTCTCGATACGATATTTTTTGGCGGATATGCGTTGATTCCGATATGCACGCACATCCAAATCAAGTTCTGCGAAAGTCCACACGTCCGTGTTTACATTATGCACCTTTTGATGCAACTCGCACACAACGAAGTCGCCTTGTTTGGTGGGACGTGCCCCGTATCACGAGATTTTGGGTGTTTTAAAAATAAGTTTTTGGTCGTTTTGGAACAAGAATAATTTTACCATTAAAGCAAACCAATAAAAACTAAAAAAATAGTAAATTTTTTGGTTATATTGTGAAGAAGTCCCTTCAATTATATTTTGAAAATAATTAACGAGTTGGTAGAAAATTGGACATGAACATGGGTACTTGGACTGAAATTATGAACTATTTTCAAACAGTTTTTCGGCCAACTTTCGTTCAATTTTTGATCAAACTGGGGTGCCTAAATTCGTTCCACTTGAAGAAAATCCTAGAGGGTTAGGCTGTGAATATACCAGTGAAGACGGAACACAGAACGGACTAGCGAGGAAGGCAAAATCTTCGCGCGGGGGCCGCACGGCTGTGCGCTACGCGCGGGGGCCGCACGGCTGTGCGCTACGCGCGGGGGGTGGGGGGGGATCTACGGTGGCTGCTGCTGCCGCGCGGCTGTTACGGGCGGTGCTGTACGCGGGGGGGGGGGGGGGAGAATTGTTAGGTTAATGGGTTATTGGGTTTTATTTTGGGTAGGGTTTGGGTTAGGATTTATTGGGTTTATTCTTTTTCTTTTGTTCTATTTCTTTTATAAATATATTTATATGTGTATTGCCATAAAAATAATTTTGGCCCTCAATAAATTTCGAAAAAATTACACAATATATTATTAATAGTTGTACATCCAAAAATATATTTATTGTATAATAAAAATAATTAATTAATTATACATAATTATAAATTCAATTATATTATATTATATATTATAATTAGCTAAAAATAAAATAAAAAATTTTCTTAATCACAAAAATTTTAGAATACCAAAAATATTAAATTCTAAAAATTAGGGTGCTTATAATGTACCCAACTTATAAAAATTTTGTTCTCGAAATTAAAAATAAACATAGTAGAAAAAATTTTAGTTAAGAAGGTTGCACTAAAGATGGGGACGCAGTTACCAAATGGAGTCCTAGTTTGACGTCGCATTCTAAGAATAAGAGTACGCTTAATCAAGGCTCTACCCAACTTATAAGAATGAAGTTGGCCGCAGGAACTATAGTCATGATCATATTTCTAAGAATTTTTAGTAAGTCTAAATTCAAGAAGGGATTCGAGATGGTAAGGATTTTGTGACCGTTGTCACAGCCTATCAAAGGAAACATATGCACTACCATGGCGTTAATGAGTCAATAACTCTATAAAGGAAGTTTTACCATTTCTCCTTGCTTCTAATTAGGTCATGAGTCTATAAGAAAATAGGAAATATCATAGCCAAATACAACTAGGGTGATATGGTACCGATAAGTTGTTCATTGCATATCATGGATGCCGATGAATGATTTAGCAATAAGCATCAAAAGGTGATATAACTCATCATGGTATTTTATATTGTGTAAAGAGTACAAAGGGTTTAATTTAATGTAACACAAGTGTCATAGACGAAGGTTGGCAATAATGTAATACGAGTATATCAGTGGTTGGGATATTTGTGTTGCCTATATATAATTTAATTCTATTGCAACAGAGTTGGATAT
This sequence comes from Iris macrosiphon, assembly GCA_036927795.1. Taxonomy (NCBI): domain Eukaryota; kingdom Viridiplantae; phylum Streptophyta; class Magnoliopsida; order Asparagales; family Iridaceae; genus Iris; species Iris macrosiphon. The sequence continues at coordinate 152,380,499 of JAYESA010000014.1, forward strand.
AGATTTTAGAAGGAGATATGCCATGAATGTTGGAGGGTCTACATGGAGCATGGGCGTATATATTTGGAAGTAACAATTGTGTCATCAGTAAGTAGGTTCCTGTTAGGCTCATGAATGTCAAGGTTGCCAGAAGAATTGAGTCGGTGTTGAGTATTAAAATCAAACGCAACAGAAAAGGATATCTATGTGTCATGTGTGTACAATTGCGTCGTGAATGTCGTGCGACTAAAAATATATAGAAAGACCAGTTTATGAGTGATAATCATGTCATAGGTGTAGAGTGACTAGTCTAGGTCATAAGGATGGAATTTGTTGGAAAGAAAAGAATGGTGTTGTTCTCCAAATATCCGAGCCACAACAAAGGGTATCAAGGCTACATAAATTAAATAGGTAATTTAATTCGTTTGAGATTAACCTAATTAACACCAAAATAAATTCAAATTTATCCTGAATTTCTAAAAATAACCCAACCAGGGGCTACGATCTACCCAACTAATAAAAATTAAGTTGGTATCCAAAACTAAGGTCATGGTCCTACTAACAAGATTTCTGGAAGGGCTATCTATTTTCTAAATAAGGTTACGAGAATTCTAGGATTTACTGGCCGTAATTAAGAATTTTCTAAAGGAAACTAGAAACTATCAGGGTGCTATTGATCAACAACTTTATAAGAGAAATTACTGCCCATCCATTACTGCTCTTGAATAGGTCAAGCTTCTACAAGGCAGAAGAAATGACTAAGTCAGATCTGACTAAGGCAATGTGGTAGAGAGGCTTCGATCATTGGTTGACATTGATGACGAAGGAACCAAAATTCAGGCCACGATAAGAAGAATTTCTGATAAGTTTACATGGTTGAATAAGGCACGATTAGGCAGGTATTTGGAGAATCGAGGCATGGTGACTAGATCAAGGGGATTAGAGTAGAAAAGAACTGATACCTATGGTGATATGGATATTAACACAAGAAGTGGTACCAACTAAGGGATTGATTTTGTAATTAAGGCACAACTAGGAAAAGAGGAAGGATCTACTCATTGTTATAATTAGAAAGATCGTTGTTGCAAAAGCACGAGGCCATATATGCAACACAAGATAAGAATTTGATAGGAATGATAGGGATACAGTCGATGGGGGTAATACAACTAATCCTTAAACTCAATACTATATTCAATTCTCATGCTAATAATCTACACTAGCTCTAGCATAAAGGAATAACATATCTATCTACCCTACTGAGGGTAACCTTCTTCTCAAAACTTTATGTCCAGCATGTCTTTTTTCTTCTTGACAAGGATCTGCTTATGGAGGAAACACCGCGCACGAACGTCCATCTCTCTAAAATAGGAAGAGATGATAAACCATAATAAAGATGTCGAAGGAATGAACGAGTATAATTATGAAGTCCAAGGGCGATAATCAATTGCTAAAGAATTGTCAAATCAGTTGTGGATTAAGATACTAATACTACTAATCCTTATTACAGGCTCGCTCGGTACCGAAAAGTAACCGAAATAATTTAATCAGGACCTGCATGGGCCACCAAAAAAAATATGTCACATCCCAGTCCCCAAATACGTAGGACTAGGAATACGTAACATGCCAAGTACGCATTCGACCGGACTTTGGTCCGACTCGAATACGTATAAGCTGTATTATAATGGTCACTATCTAAAAAATCAAGTAAATATAAATATCTATCCCTCAATCCACAATAAACATAATACACAAGAATGAGCTACATATGCTAAAGTCGGCCGCCCAGTAATACACAAACTCGAATAGACTCGAGAAAGAAATATGAGTCTATAAAACTAGGCTACATCAGCAGATGAATAAACAATATGAATAAATAACCATAACTCCGGTAGAAATAATATAAGTACCTAGTACCAATGCATGCAAGGCAAGAAACTCCATCAACAACTCCAAAGGCTCTATAACCGTCTATGCTGCAAAAATTGGCAGGGGACCAGGTCCCCAGAGAGACGTAACAAGGTACAAGAAACAGCATGCCAAAAGTAAAATAGTATAATGCCACACACTCAAGGGTAAACTTCTGTAACCATCTATGTGGTATGCACATGAGAGCATCACTCGTACTCAGGCTGAAACCAATACAGGCTCTGTGTCTGGGATCCCATAGCAGCAAGTAGTATCAAGACTCAGTATAGGTGCCAAAGATTTGAGACAGAGTCCAAGGCACCTCTAGGGTATTGTGACTCTGACGTATGTGCCACAACACCTCCAGTAGTATAGTATATATATATATATATATATATATATATATATCAATAATCAGCCTGTATTATGGTATGTCTCTCCCCACCCAATGTAACCTCACGTCTTTTGTCCACAAAGTCTCATGTCCATAACACGCAAGATCATGACCTCTAGCTAGTGCAACAAGTAATAATAATGTCCATATAATATGCAAGTCTCATATCACGAATCCTGTAAGCCTATACAAAATTACCATGAATAACTCAAGAAAGATTATGTCACATGAAATAGTGTCAAGTGTCCTAGGGTATAGCGTACTTGGTAAAGCAAGCACGTAAAAATAGGATCGTGGAATCAACTCTCTAAGTGATGTTATATGACTCCGCGTACGACGTCGACACCCGAATCTTGTTCGGACACTAAGCAACGTCTCACGATCCTAGGGTAAAGACATACATCAACCATATAAAATAACTATAATAACTAAATAATATAATAAAGGCAAGGAACTGTGATACATCATGGCAAGGTACACTTGCCTGGATTCTGAACTCTGTCAACTGCTCCTAAGAAAGTAGAATCTGCACGTACACCTCCAGATGCTGAAACAAACATCACCAATGTCCTCAGAATACTTGAAATAGCTAGGATTGACTACCCATAAATCTAATTTGGACACATGCACAAAATTGACAGTTTTGGGTCAAAGCGGGGTCCACATGTGGTCCACTTCGTACCATAAAATGTGCTAAAGACAAAGTTCTCCAAATTTATCCCACTCAGCGTCTACGAGTCCAGAACGATGATATAAACCCAATATAACATCCAGAACTGGATTCCGATGGGCCGATCACGAAATCGCCCGTCATGTAGAACCGTGGGGCCCACAAAATGACGTTTCGTCAACGTTATCAGAATTGAACCAAACTTGGGTCATAGAACCACCATAATGCTATGAATCTAATGGCACAAGTTTCGTTGCAAAACAACAAGCATACACGAAGTTACGACGAGTGTCAGAACATGTCGATACGGTATTTTTTGGCGGATACACGTTGATTCCGGTGTGCACGTACATACAAATCAAGTTCCGTAAAAGTTTACACGTCTGTGTTTACATTACGCGTATTTTGATACAACTCGCACACGATAAAGTTGCCTCGTTTGGCGGGACGTACCCTGTATCCGGAGATTTTGGGTATTTTAAAAATAAGTTTTTGGTCGTTTTGGAATACGAATAATTTTACCATTAAAGCAAACTAATAAAAACTAAAAGAACAGTAAAAATCTTGGTTATATTGTGAAGAAGTTCCTTCAATTACATTTTGAAAATAATTAACGAGTTGGTAGAAAATTGGACATGAACATGGGTACTTGGACTGAAATTCTGAACTATTTTCGAACAGTTTTTTGGCCAACTTTCGGTCGATTTTTCGATCAAATCGGGGTGCCTAAATTTGTTCAACTTGAAGGAAATCCTAGAGGGTTAGGTTGTGAACATACCAGTAAAGACGGAACGCAAAACGGACTAGCGAGGAAGGCAAAATCTTCGCACGAAGGGGGGGCACACGACTGTGCATGGGGGGAGGGGGGATCTGCGACGCCTACTGCGGGCGGCGATGCTGGCGGTTGTCGGCGGTCGGCGGCTTCGGCGGGCGGCGGTCACCGTGGGTGATAGGTTAGGGTTAGGGTTAGGGTTTAGGTGTTATATATATATATATATATATATATATATATATATATATATATATATATATATATATATATATATGAGGGATGTAGTGGTTTGTTGTACGCGGGGGGGGGGGGGGGAGGAGGAGAATTGTTAGGTTAATGAGTTTAGTTAATGGGTTAATGGGTTTTAGTTTGGGCAGGGTTGGGGTTAGGATTTATTGGGTTTATTCTTTTTCTTTTGTTTTATTTCTTTTATAAATATATTTATATGTGTATAGCCATAAAAATAGTTTTGGACCTCAATAAATTTTAGAAAAATTACACAATATACTATTAATAGTTGTACACCCAAAAATATATTTTTTGTACAATAGAAATAATAATTAATTACTCATAATTATAAATTTAATTATATTATATATTATAATTAGCTAAAAATAAAGTAAAAAATTCTCTTAATCACAAAAATTTTAGAATACCAAAAATATTAAATTCTAAAAATTAGGGTGCTTACAAACACGGACAAAATATTGGTTGTTTGATATCTTGGTACCAACATACACAACCCTATATGACACGATTCGTACTAACATGGATCCAAACACATGGACACACACACATGATACATGGACTCTAACTATGATATAGGTTATTTGATATAAATTTGGGTATGTATTTAGTCAAGATATTGTGTTTGGGTATGGGTATTACCTTGTGTGTATGTGTCAAGTGTTTGAGAGTCCATGTATTCCTTGTGTGTGTGTGTGTGTGTGTGTGTGTGTGTGTGTGTGTGTTAAGTGTATGAGTGTGTCCAAGTGAGAGGTGTGTATGTGTATATGTTTGAGTGAGGGATGAGTGAGCTAGTAAGGATTAATAATCTATATAGATAGATACATATATAAGGTATAAAAATATACAGTTATAGAAGTAGGTATAAATATGTGTTGAGTGTCAAGAGTGAGTGGCCTAGAGTATATGTTGGTACCAAGATACAAGTGTCAAGTATAGTTAGTGTCATGGGTATTTGAAATTGTATTCTAGTGTCAAGATACAAGAGAGTATCAATGTGAGATTGTGTACCATGGTATGTGACATCCACATTATACACAAATACCTATAGTATTATCAAGACCTATGTGTATATTCGACACTTTGAAGTCAAGTGTCCAAATGTCTACTAGTTTTCGGATAGTCACTAATCATAAAACGGATACTCATGAACCACGATATGGATACTCACGCATCATGTAAACACCCTAATTTTCAGAATAAATTTTAATATAATTTCCCGAAATTTTCGGTATTTTCTGGAATTTAAAATGAAGAGGATGGTGATTTAAAGAATTTTAAGTGTGGCTTATTGGTGGTAAAACATTCTGAAAATAATATATTAGGATGCACAATGGAAAACCGGACCTATAGTATTTTTTGGGGAATTATTTGGACCCCGGAAACGAGTTTTTAAGCTTTAAAGCTATTGGAGAGGTGAACCGAACCCTGCATAATGGGTCGGGTCGGATCTGAGTCAAACCCGACCCGGATCCAAACCCAAGCCCAAACTGAACCCTAATTGCCGGATTTACTGTAGCCTATTTAAACCTCCACCTAGGTTTTCGTGAGCCACCCCGCCGCCGAGACTTCCGAGAACCTCGCCGTCGACGCCACATTCCTCCCCTTAACTCCGACCCACCCCTCTGACCTAGAGCCGCCGTGTCCCTCAGATTCCTCCCACAGCCCCATCGTCGAACCCCTTGACGCCTTCCTCCCACAGCCCCATCGTCGACCCTAGGCCCTCCGCCTCACAGCGACTCCGCCACCGCCCCAGCGACACGCCGTCGTCGACCTGCCGATTCATCGCCGCTCGACCACCCATCCAGCCCCGAGACCCCGCTGAACCTCCGTGCGACCCGACAACAGCCCCAAGCCGCTGCCAACCTCCCAGTAGCCATCAAGATCTTCTCTCCGCCGATCGACCAGGACGCGAGCAACGGACACGGACAGGAGCTCGATTCGGACACGGTGACCAGGACTCGAGACCGTACCTCGGACACGTGGAATTCAGCGTTCACGGAGCCCTGTTCAGGTATCGTTTTCTCTCAACTCGTAATCCCGGTTTAGTTTCTGCCAGTTGCTATGCATAGACTGTATAACCCTCTCGGTGCCCGTGCAACTCGCTCGGTGCATCTCGTCCTGTGGTGATCGTGCACCGCGATCCAAAAACAGGAAAAATAATACCCCATTTTACCCCGGAATTGAGTGCGCCCCGCCAAACAGGACGACTTGGTCGCACGTGGTCTTTACCAAAAGTGTGCGTCGTTGATACGGTCGTGTAGGATTTTGCAGAAGTCGATTCGGAGGTGCGTGCACCCCGGAATCAACGCGTATCCGCCGACGACACCCCGTATCCGACCTTTCTGGAATATGCTGTAACTTCGTGTACACACATCGGATCGAGACAAACTTACGCCATCGGACTCGTAGTAATACGCTGGTCCTGTGACCCAAGTCTGGTCCGATTTTGAGAACATTGACAAAATTGCGTATCGTGGGCCCCACAGGCTCCACTTGACGGGCGATTTTGTGATCGGCTCATCGAAATCCAATTCTGAAAGTTCCGTTTGGTTCGTATCATCATTCCTGACTTGTAGACACTGAGTTTGAGGAATTTGGAGACCTTTGACCCTGACCCACTTTTCGGTGCAAAGTGGCCCACATGTGGACCCCGCTTTGGCCCAAAAATGACCTTTTTGCCCCTGTGTCCAAATTGGACGTAAGGACATGCGTTTCTAGCAGTTTGACATCTTCTGAGACTATTGGTGTTGTTTATTACAGCTTTTGGAGTAGTACCCACAGGATCCACTGATACCGGGACAACTGTTGGTATTCGGACATCAGGCAAGTGTACCTTGCCAAACTTTGCAGTCTTTATATATATTTTTCCTTGCTTTATTATATTTCTGTGCATACTTAACCTAGGACCGTGTGAAGTACTTAGCGTCCGATTATCAGTCGGGTGCCAACACTGTACGCGGTGTTGGGTACTGTCATCTAGAGATGGACATACGTGACACTTTATATTCTCGTACTTGTCTTACCAAGTACACTATGACCCAGGACACTTAACACTATTCATGAGACAGGATTTTCCTGAGATATTCGTGGTGATTCTGTATAGGATACAGGACATGGACATTATATGCTTAGATACAGTATGACTGGTTGCATTAGCTATGATCCCGCTTGACATGGACATGAGACGTTGTGGTCATGATATGCGTGGTTACATTGGGTGGGGAGAGACACACAGGCTACAGGTTGTTCCATATATATATATACATCCACTATTATTGAGAGGTCGTAGACTCTCGGAGCAGAGCTAGACCCACTACCGGTTATTACCACTACCGGCTCCCCGACACAGAGCTTGTAGTGGCCCAGCCTGAGTACTCGTGCTGCTCTCACTTGCATTTTCACTTAGATGGTTACTTACTTGCCCTACTTATTCTATTTATTTTCTGCACTGCATTTATTTTGGCTTGAGCTTTCTTGTACCTTGCTATGTCCCCTAAGGACCTGGATCCGGATTATGTCCCCAGGATTTGAGGACGAGATCTATCCCGAGGTTTACGGGACCGGAGCAGGAGCTGAACCAGGAGTTGTACCACCATCCGAGGACGAGGTGTTAGCCGAGGACTTCTCCTGAGCATCCATGTTTCATGCTCAGTATTTATTATTTATTTCAGTCATTTACTTTCTGTTCTGTTGAACCAATGTATTAGATATTTATCGGGTTGATCCCCGAAGTACTTTATTGAGACTGATGGATGGTTTATATTTCTTTATTTACTCTGTGGATCATATTTTATATATTGTGTGGATGAGATTAGTTGTGCCATGATTGTCGTAGACTTGTTATTTTACAGCTTAAGTATGCCCTGGTGGATCCATTAAATTGGGTTTGTCCATCGGTGCGTACTGCTGGCCATTGCCACGTGTCTAGTCCCTCGGTATTTTGGGACTGGGGCGTGACATGGTTTTTGTGGTGGCCCATGCAGGTCTACGACTAAATAGTTCAGTTTCAACTTAGGGACCGAACCAGCCTGCCCTAAGAATAGGATAAGTTATAGGATCTCATCCATCATTTAACCTCTTATTGAATTAATACCGAACTCAAAATTGTCACTTGATTTGCATCCTGTTTGAATCCTCTGAGCGTTCTTACAGTTTATCTTTTGATTGCAGAGAAATGGATCCCAGGAACGGAGATGAGATTCCTTTGGACACGCCACACGACACTGTGGTTACTTATACAGACGGAGTGACTCCAGGAGATTGAGGACAAGCATCGTAGAGCGATCAGACCGGTCAACCAAATCCAAGGTTCCGGAGAGATGACATCCCACCTCCACCACAGTTCACTCCCCAGATGCCAGTTTTCCCGCCCGGACAAGCCATGGACGGGCAACAGATATTCCAGATGATGTATGCCATGATGCAGGCCCAGCAGCAGATTCAGCAAGAGGCCCATCGCCAGGAGGCAGAGTATCTGAGGACCAGCCTGGTATCCGCATTGGAGCAGGCAAATCCACCAATGAGGCGAACATCAACGGGATCTATCACCGATTTTCGTCATCTCAAGCCTCGTACATTTTCTGGCAAAGAGGGGCCAACGAAAGTTCATGAATGGCTCACAAACATACAGCATCAGTTGGAAGCCGCTGAACTTCCAAGAGAGAAGTGAATGACTGCAGTCAGAATGCAGTTAACTGATAATGCGCATCACTGGTGGCTAGCGGAAGAAAGGAGGCTCGGACAGGACCGAGTCACTTGGGAAGAGTTCTCCAGACTCTTCCAAGAGATGTACATTCCGGCAGTTGTACGATCGGAGCTCAGAGACAAGTTCAACCGCCTCATCCAAGGCAGTATGACAGTGGAGGAATACAACGCGGAGTTTATACGCCTAAGTCGCTTCGCTCCGACATTGATCTCGACAGAGGAAGAAAAATCTGAAAAGTTCTTTGATGGACTGAAGTTCGAGCTTCAGAGATTAATTGGCTCAGTCGCACCTACATCCTATACTGAGGTCCTTGCAGCAGCACGACGCATGGAGCGCGTCACTATAAGGGAAACGAATCTGAAGAGGCCAAACCCATCCGCACCATCCAAGACAGCACCAGGAGATTCTGCGAAACGATTCCAGAGGAGTATACCGGAGAGACCAGCAAATAGGGACAGACCTCTTCCTACTTGTCACCACTGCGGCAAAGTAGGACACATTGAGAAGGAATACAGACGTAAGTTGGGACTATGTCTGAGCTGCGGATCCAACCAGCACTTTTCTAGGGACTGTTCTGAACGCAGAGACGGAGCACAGAGACTAGCTTTACCTGCACCACGACCAGCTACAGGAGCAGTAGGGGCACAGCAGACAGGAGCTGGAGGAGTCAGACCACCAGCTACAGGAGGCTACCAGCAGAGACCACCACTGGCACCGCAGGCAGCCCTATTTCAGCAACAGCAGCAGCAGAGAGGACCAGCTCAAGGTCGAGGCCAGGCATTCACCTTAGCTGTTGAGCAGGAGGCTACAGCAGGCGAGGTCATCGCAGGTACTATTTTAGTAGCTTCATTACCAGCTGTAGCATTATTTTATTCTGGAGCATCGCATTCATTTATAGCAGCTAGCTTTGTTGCCACCCATAGAGTAGCTACTGTACCCTCCCGAAGATGAAGAGAATTCTTACGGGAGGTGGAATTATTCCGGTTAGTGACATCTGTAGATCATGTTCGGTAGTAGTATGTGGAAGAGAAATGCGAGTTCAATTTCTGATCTTTTTTATGCCTGACTATGATGTCGTACTTGGTATGGACTGATTAAGTCAGTATCATGCGACCCTTGATTGCTGACTTGGGCGGGTTATATTTAGACCGCCTGGACATCCAGAATTCGAGTTTCTTCGAGGAGCAGTAGAGCAAGGAGTTCAGCCTACTCTTAGGGTACTATCTGTAGAAGAGGAGACAGGTTACCCAAGAGTCATATCTGAGTTTGTGGATGTATTTTCCGATGATCTTCCAGGTTTACCACCTGATCGAGAAATAGAATTCACAATAGACTTAACTCCAGGAGCAGAGCCTATCACTTCATCGGTATATCGGCTAGCACCCAAGGAGTTAGTAGAGTTGAAAGAGCAGGTGGATGATCTTCTGGAGTAGGGTTTCATTCGGCCCAGTGTTTCACCTTGGGGAGCACCCATATTATTTGTGCCGAAGAAGGATGGAACAGAGCGATTGTGCATTGATTATAGGGCACTAAATGTTGTGACCATCAAGAACAGGTATCCCTTACCACGTATTGATGATCTATTCGATCAGTTGAGTGGTGCAAGGGTATTCTCGAAGATTGACCTTCGATCCGGCTATCATCAGATCAAAGTAAGGAAAGAAGACATCCCGAAGACAGCTTTCAGGACCAAGTATGGACATTATGAGTTCTTGGTGATGCCGTTTGGTTTAACCAACGCGCCAGCAGTGTTTATGAGCTTAATGAACAGAGTTTTCCATCAGTTCTTGGATAAATTCGTGGTGGTGTTCATTGATGATATCCTCATATATTCCAAGAGCCATGAGGAGCACGAGGAGCACCTCAGAATCGTGTTAGAGACCTTGAGGCAGGAAAAGTTATACACCAAGCTCAGTAAGTGTGAGTTCTGTATGGACAAAGTACCTTTCTTGGGACATATCATCTCAGGAGAAGGACTTTCCGTGGATCCAGAGAAAGTTACGGCAATAGAGACTTGGCATACACCCACATCAGTTGCAGAGGTGAGAAGTTTTCTCGGACTTGCGGGATATTACCGAAGGTTTGTAGAAAATTTCTCGAGGATTGCAGAACTGATGACGAAGCTGACACGTAAAGATCAGGAGTTTATATGGACAGAAAACTGCCAGAAGGCCTTCGAAGAATTGAAGAGAAGATTAACAACAGCACCTGTCTTGACTCTTTCTTCAGGGTCAGGAGTTTTGTTGTTTACAGTGATGCATCAGGCAGTGGATTAGGATGTGTTTTGATACAACACGGCAAAGTCATTGCTTATGCATCGAGACAGTTGAAGGTCCACGAGAAGAACTACCCGACACACGATCTGGAGTTAGCAGCAGTTATATTTGCATTGAAGATATGGAGGCACTACCTTTATGGGGAAAGGGTAGAAATCTTCACCGATCACAAGAGTCTGAAGTATGTATATACTCAGAAGGAGCTAAACATGAGGCAGAGACGTTGGCTTAAATTGATGGTAGATTTTGACATCGATCTGCAGTATCATCCGGGAAAGGCAAATGTTGTTGCAGATGCGCTCAGCAGGAAGCCTACGGCTTATTTCTTGACGATGCAGCCCGAGCTATTGAAAGATCTACAGAAGCTTCAGATAAAGGTTGTCTTACCGGGACAGAATGGCTTGATGGCTAATCTTGAGATTCAGTCATCACTCGTGGAGAAGATTAAAGAGGCATTGTCCACCGATGCTAGATTCCGAAGACTCAAAGAGAGGACAGAAGCAGGTATGCAGACAGGACTTCGCATTCACGAAGACGGGACATTGAGGTTCGGAAATCGCCTGTATGTTCCAAATGGAGAATTGAGACAGGAGTTAATGGCGGAAGCACATAGCTCTATATACTTTGTTCACCCAGGAGGAACCAAGATGTACCGAGACTTGAGACAGTATTACTGGTGGCATGGAATAAAAAGGGAGATTGCGAGATTTGTGGCCAAATGCTTAGTATGTCAGCAAGTAAAGGCCGAGCATCAGAGGACCGCAGGTATGTTACAGCCGCTTCCTATACCAGAATGGAAGTGGGAGCATATCACGATGGATTTTGTCACTGGATTTCCAAGGAGCCCCAGCGGAAGAGACGTAGTATGGGTGATAGTGGATCGACTCACTAAATCGGCACACTTCTTGCCATTTAGAGTTGGATAGTCCACAGAGGTACTAGCCGACATGTATATGCGACAAATCGTCAAATTACATGGAGTGCCTGTTAGTATTGTATCGGATCGAGATTCGAGATTTACCTCTCATTTCTGGAGAAGCATGCAAGAGAGTCTGGGCACCAGACTCAAATTCAGCACGGCTTACCACCCACAGACAGATGGCCAATCGGAGCGCACCATTCAGATCTTGGAGGATATGTTGCGATCATGTATGCTAGACTTTGGAGGATCTTGGGAAGATCATTTGCACTTAGTGGAGTTCTCCTACAACAACAGTTATCAGGCCAGCATTCAGATGGCACCATTTGAAGCCTTATACGGAAGGAAATACAGATCGCCTATATGTTAGAGTGACGTTGGTGAACGTCAAATACTGGGCCCAGAATTGGTAACTCAGATAGTGGAAAAGGTAAAACAAATTCAGAATCATCTTCGAGCAGCTCAAGACAGACAGAAGCATTGGGCAGATACGCACAGACGTCCCCTGGAGTTTAAAGAAGGAGAGCACGTATTCTTGAGGATTTCGCCCACTCGGGGTACTATCAGATTCGGGAGCAGAGGCAAGTTGAGCCCAAGGTATATTGGGCCCTTTGACATTCTAGAGCGCGTTGGTGAGGTGGCGTATCGTCTTACATTACCTCCATCCTTAGAGGGAGTGCATGACGTATTCCACATCTCACAGCTGCGCAGGTACGTGACCGACCCAAGTCACGTAGTCGATCATTCAGAGATCGTAGTGGGCCCAAGCTTGAGATATGAAGAACAACCAGTTGGCACCCTCGACGTCAGTGAGAAGACATTGCGGGGACAGACAATCAGACTGGTCCGAGTAGCTTGGAAACATCATTCTCCTGGCGAATCGACTTGGGAACGAGAAGATAGTATGCGCCAGCGTTACCCCCACTTGTTTGAGGAGGCAGTTGTAAACTAAGCAACCTTGTAATTCAACAATTCATTCTTTAGTAGCTTATTCTTTGATTGCGAGGACACAATCCTTTTAAGGAGGAAAGATTGTAAATACCCTAATTTTCAGAATAAATTTTAATATAATTTCCCGGAATTTTTGGTATTTTCTGGAATTTAAAACGAAGAGGATGGTGATTTAAAGAATTTTAAGTGTGGCTTATTGGTGGTAAAATATTCTGAAAATAATATATTAGGATGCACAATGGAAAACCGGACCTATAGTATTTTTTGGGGAATTATTTGGACCCCGGAAACGAGTTTTTAAGCTATTGGAGAGGTGAATCGAACCCTGCATAATGGGTCGGGTCGGATCTGAGTCAAACCCGACCCGGATCCAAACCCAAGCCCAAACTGAACCCTAATTGCCGAATTTACTGTAGCCAATTTAAACCTCTACCTAGGTTTTCGTGAGCCACCCCGCCGTCGAGACTTCCGAGAACCTCGCCGTCGATGCCACATTCCTCCCCTTAACTCCGACCCGCCCCTCTGATCTAGAGCCGCCGTGTCCTCCAGATTCCTCCCACAGCCCCATCGTCGAACCCCTCGACGCCTTCCTCCCACAGCCCCATCGTCGAACCCCTCGACGTCTTCCTCCCACAGCCCCATCGTCGACCCTAGGCCCTCTGCCTCACAGCGACTCTGCCACCGCCCCAGCGACACGCCGTCGTCGACCTGCCGATTCATCGCCGCTCGACCACCCATCCAGCCCCGAGACCCCGCTGAACCTCCGTGCGACTCGACAACAGCCCCAAGCCGCTGCCAACCTCCCCGTAGCCATCAAGATCTCCTCTCCGCCGATCGACCAGGACGCGAGCAACGGACACGGACAGGAGCTCGATCCGGACACGGTGACCAGGACTCGAGACCGCACCTCGGACACGTGGAATTCAGCGTTCACGGAGCCCTGTTCAGGTATCGTTTTCTCTCAACTCGTAATCCGGGTTTAGTTTTCGCCAGTTGTTATGCGTAGACTGTATAACCCTCTCGGTGCCCGTGCAACTCGCTCGGTGCATCGCGTCTTGTGGTGATCGTGCACCGCGATCCAAAAACAGGAAAAATAATACCCCATTTCACCCTGGAATTGAGTGCGCCACGCCAAACGGGACGACTTGGTCGCACGTGGTCTTTACCAAACGTGCGCGTCGTTGATACGGTCGTGTGGGATTTCGCAGAAGTCGATTCGGAGGTGCGTGCACCCCGGAATCAACGCGTATCCGCCGCCGACATCCCGTATCCGACCTTTCTGGAACACGCTGTAACTTCGTGTACACACGTCGGATCGAGATGAAACTTGCGCCATCGGACTCGTAGTAATACGCTGGTCCTATGACCCAAGTCTGGTCCGATTCTGAGAACATTGACAAAATCGCGTATCGTGGGCCCCACAAGCTCCACTTGACGGGCGATTTTGTGATCGACTCATCGGAATCCAATTCTGCAAGTTCCGTTGGATTTGTATCATCATTCCTGACTTGTAGACACTGAGTTTGAGGAATTTGGATACCTTTGACCCTGATCCGCTTTTCGGTGCAAAGTGGCCCACATGTGGACCCCGCTTTGGCCCGAAAATAACCTTTTTGCTCCTGTGTCCAAATTAGACGTAAGGACAGGCGTTTCTAGCAGTTTGACATCTTCTGAGACTGTTGGTGATGTTTATTATAGCTTTTGGAGTAGTACCCACAGGATCCACTGATACCGGGACAACTGTTGGTATTCAGACATCAGGCAAGTGTACCTTGCCAAACTTTGCAGTCTTTATATATATTTTTCCTTGCTTTATTATATTTTTGTGCATACTTAACCTAGGACCGTGTGAAGTACTTAGCGTCCGATTATCAGTCGGGTGCCAACACTGTACGCGGTGTTGGGTACTGTCATCTAGAGATGGACATACGTGACACTTTATATTCTCGTACTTGTCTTACCAAGTACACTATGACCCAGGACACTTGACACTATTCATGAGACAGGATTTTCCCGAGATATTCATGGTGATTCTGTATAGGATACAGGACATGGACATTATATGCTTAGATACAGTATGACTGGTTGCATTAGCTATGATCCCGCTTGACATGGACATGAGACGTTGTGGTCATGATATGCGTGGTTACATTGGGTGGGGAGAGACACACAGGCTACAGGCTGTTCCATATATATATACATCCACTATTATTGAGAGGTCGTAGACTCTCGGAGCAGAGCTAGACCCACTACCGGTTATTACCACTACCGGCTCCCCGACACAGAGCTTGTAGTGGCCCAGCCTGAGTACTCGTGCTGCTCTCACTTGCATTTTCACTTAGATGGTTACTTACTTGCCCTACTTATTTTATTTATTTTCTGTACTGCATTTATTTTGGCTTGAGCTTTCTTGTACCTTGCTCTGTCCCCTGAGGACCTGGATCTGGATTATGTCCCCAGGATTTGAGGACGAGATCTATCCCGAGGTTTACGGGACCGGAGCAGGAGCTGAACCAGGAGTTGTACCGCCATCCGAGGATGAGGTGTTAGCCGAGGACTTCTCCTGAGCATCCATGTTTCATGCTCAGTATTTATTATTTATTTCAGTCATTTACTTTCTGTTCTGTTAAACCAATGTATTAGATATTTATCGGGTTGATCCCCGAAGTACTTTGTTGAGACTGATGGATGGTTTATATTTCTTTATTTACTCTTTGGATCATATTTTATATATTGTGTGGATAAGATTAGTTGTGCCATGATTGTCGTAGACTTGTTAATTTACAGCTTAAGTATGCCCTGGTGGATCCATTAAATTGAGTTTGTCCATCGGTGCGTACTGCTGGCCATTGCCACGTGTCTAGTCCCTCGGTATTTTGGGACTGGGGCGTGACACATCATAACTCGAATACTCATGCATCAATATGAGTTATTACTTTGATGAACATGTGTATCCATCTTTACATCCATTTGGATAATATACTTGAACGATGTCTATTCATCTTTTTAGAAGTATCTAGAAATGGATTTTAATTACTACCCGCGTTATCGTTCGTGGATGTACAATCGTCATCCTGATGACATGTGCGGTATGCAGGATAAATTCATACATGGGGTAAAACAGTTCCTGCAGTTCACCAAGGCGTTCCCTCAGTACATGGACGGTACCAAAATTAAGTGTCCATGTGTGAGATGTCACAACTTGAAATATTACTCAGAAGTGGATGTGACGTATCATTTATACTCGAGGGGTTTCATGCCGAATTACTATCAGTGGACCTCACACAGAGAACTTGTGTCTTTAGCATCAGAGCCGGAGCCTTATGTGGAGCCGTATATGGGTGTCCACGACCACACTGATTACGATGACGGGTGCGTGAGCATGGCTTTTGACACTGCCGGGCCTAGTTTCGATCCGAAAAATTATGATGCAACTGAGGAGACATCGAATGGCGATGCTGCAAAGTTTATAGAGTTACTGGAGAATGCAAGAACTCTATTATATCCTGGTTTTTAGGATCATTCACCATTGGAGGTGGTTACAAGACTGTTGAGCATCAAGTCCAATTTTAACATATCGCAAGAATGCTACAACCGACTGATAGAGTTGATTATAGAGATCTTGCCGGCGGGTGCTAAGTTACCTAAAGACTTCTACCGGTCAAAGATGATGGTGAGATCGCTCTTGATGGGTAAGAGAAAATCGATATGTCACAACGTGTGCATGCTGTACTACCAAGACGATAAGGATGAAGATGTGTACAAATTTTGTGGTGTTGATCGCTATAAGGCAACTGGTACAGGAAGGTCTGTCGGTACAAGAAAGCCGACCAATTAGATGCACTACTTGTTTTTAACGCCGCATTATAGAGGTTGTTTATGATGAATGAGACTGCCAAAAATATGAGTTGGCACAGACAAGGACAAATTGAAGGAGTGTTAGATCACACATCCGATGGAGAAGCATGGAAGCACTTCGATCGAGAGTATCCCAATTTTGCTTTGGATCCGCATAATGTAAGATTGAGGCTCTCCTCCGACGGTTTTATCCAATTCGGACTTTCGGGCTCTCAGTATTCGTGTTATCCTGTGATTGTCATCCCGTACAAGCTACCACCTTGGATGTGCATGGAGACTCTGGTTATGTTCTTAACCGTCATTATTCCGGGTCCGAATAATTCGAAGAGGAACATCGATGTGTACTTATAACCATTGATATATGAGTTGAATCAGTTGTAGAAAGTAGGTGCAAACATATACGATATTTCAAAAAAATAGAATTTTCAGATGTGGACAACACTTATGTGGATCATCAACGACTTTTCGGCTTATGGCATATTATCAGGATGGAGTACTCATGGTTGTCTCTCAAACAAAAAAAAATGTTGGTCTCAGTCAACATCCACCATTGTAATCTTAAAACTGATCATCGATGCAAGTATATATTAATTCATACTTTAATATTCATCGTTGGAATTATTTTCCTATCTCCTTCAGCCATAATTAATTAAAAACAAGCGATCTAATTAACCTTAACTACTAAACAACCCCAGACAAGCGCTAAAGGTTTAATTTAGTAGCGTATTAAACTCGATGAGATCGATGAAGCAAAACAACACAAGCACAAGCGGTTGCATTTAATTTTGTCAAAAGTTTTTCTCCTAAGATCTAATAAAACAAAGCAGTTCATTAAATCTTGGTTGCTTCACAAATTAGAGGGATCGAACAATTACGGATTCGATATCTAATTTAGCATTAGATTGTCAGGAATAATAAACTTTTATGCATCCTAGTCATTAAACAAGATAATCATGAAAATATGCATAAGAAAACATTCGATACTCAAAGCACAGATAAAAAATATAAACACAGATTAGATCTCACAAATTTTTATTCATTCCGAGGCTTCTGTTTCCTTCGACCAACAAGACTTTTAGTTCCGCATGTTCAAGAAAACTTCAAAAGAATATTGGAGAAGAGAAAGAAGAGTTGTGTGTTGTCCTTCCATTTCCTCCTGATCTCTATCCCTTTTATAGACTCTAAATTAGTTGTTTGAAGATCACAATATCTTCCCATAAATCCTCTAATAGTTACAACAATCCAAACAATAAAATAAAATCTTTGAACAAGTTAGGAAATGGTTATTTCAGCTCCATTTTTTGTGCACAGCATAGTTGACTCAACTTCAAGCGTGATTTGGTCCATAATGCAGCCAGAATCTCGGGAAACTCAAAACAGCAAAATTGTGCCTCTATCACTTAGATTTCCGAATCAATTTGGATCAGCTCAATTGGACTTCGGATGAGCAAGTTATGACAATTTTCTACAAGGTGTCAGAACTGTCCAGAATTGATAATTAGCTCCATTTTGCTTTTAGTGACTCCAATTGCATCCTAGATCAAAATATAAAAGTAATGAGTATCTTTAGATATTAAATGAGCATAAAAGAGTATGTATTAAGGAATAAAAATATGATATTTTATGTTCTCATCAACCGCACTAAGGCTTTTCGTTTGAAACACGGAGAAAAATTGTGCTTTTTCGATTGTCATTGACAATTTTTGCCGTCGGATCATCCGTTCTGGAGGAACATGAATGTATTTCGTGCCAACATTATAGAGAAAGAAAATCTACCTCCAAGGTGGCCCAGAGACACGGTATGGGAAGAGATTAAAGATTTACCAAGTGTTATCGAAGAGCCTACTAAGGGGTACAAGTGCGATGGATTTGGTCACACTTATAAATGGACGAAGATGAGCATATTCTGGGATCTGCCATATTAGAACACCAATCTGATCAGACATAATCTTGATGTCATGCATATAAAAAAGATTGTGTTTGACAACATAATTAATACTGTGATGGACGTAAATGGGAAGACGAAAGACACTCCCAAGGCCAGGTTGGACTTGGAAGAAATATGCAGACGCCCTGCGTTGCATTTGATAGAAGAAGAGAATGGGAAGTATAAGCAGCCTATGGCAATTTTCTCACTAAACAAGGAGGATAAATGAAGACTTTGTAGGTAGATTCATGGGCTAAAATTTTTAGACGGGTACGTGTCAAATCTGAGAATATGCGTTGACCCGAAGGAGAACAAACTGACCTATATAAAGAGCCATGTCTGTCACGAATTCATGGAGGTTAATTCCGATTGTATTTCAGAAATTCTTACCGTAGGTCATCTGGGATCCATTTACAGAGCTCAGCATATTCTTCAGAGATCTTTGTTCTAGAAAGTTGATCGTCGATCGTCTAGAAAAGCAAGAGATGGACATTGCAGTAACATTGTACAAGCTTGAAAGAGTGTCCCCTCCTGGATTCTTTGACTCTATGGAGCATTTGCCAATTCATTTTTCTTACGAGGCACGTGTTGGTGGGCCTGTAGGTTATTGGTGGATGTACTCGTTCGAGCGTTAATTGAACAACCTAAAGAAAAAGGTGAAAAATAAGGCACATGTCGAGGGTTCTATTTGTGAAGCCTATGTTCTTGAGGAGATTTTAAACTTTTGCTCGATGTATTTTAAGCCGCATGTTGCTACTAATAGAACAAGAGTTCCCAGAAACAACGATGAATATCAGGAATCTAATGATGCAATACTGAAAGTATTCAATGCTTTCGGTAAGCCTTCAGGAAAAATGAATAAGAGATATCTGAATGGCGATGAGCTAAGGGCTGCTCAGTTATATATATTACTCAACTGCGACGAGGATGAAGTGGAGAAGCTAGAGGGGTAAGTAATTAATATGTCAATGTTTAAGTCATCTTAATGTAATAGTATATGCTAATATTGTTACACTAATTGGACGATATTTTATTATTTTTCAGCACATTTAATGATGATGTGAGGTCGATGAGACCATATATAATAGATGAAGAAGTAGAACAGGAAATAAGACTTCAATTCCCTTCTTGGTTGAGCGCATATGTAAGGATCTTTTTGTGTATGCACTAGGCACAATAATTAACATAACGTTGAACTTAATATTGTTCCTTGGTATTTAGGTCTATCGTTCCTACACAACACTTGAGAATGAGTCTATTAGAACTCTAGCCAAGGGACCAATTTATGTCGTCAAAATCTAGCCAAGCTACTGTATGAATAGATTTAGGTTCAAGTCAACAAAAGCCCCTAAAAGAGATAGCTTCTTGGATCTCGATTCTACGAAAAATAGTTGTTTGTGTATCAGATCTTCGAGCTACAAAGATGTCGATCCAGGCAATAATTTCTATGGCGTCTTACGGGAGATTGTTGAGCTGACATATAATTATGGAACAAAGTCTGCTATTATCGTTTTATTCAGGTATTATTGGTTCGATCCGATCCAAGATCAAGGTTAAAAAATAGACAAGCATGGTCTTGTGGATATAAACTACCGGCGTCGATATTAAGGCTATGAACTATTTGTCTTATCAAGTCAGACTCAGCTCGTGTACTTTACAACTTATCCTAAACGGAAAACAATGAGGTCGGACTGGTGGGTAGTATACAAGACGAAAGCTAGAAATACCTTTGACGTTAACGAAATAGCTTACCAGGAGGATAAGCTACCTATTATAACAAATATTATAGATGTGGACTCAACGAAAGTTTCTCATTTCACGTGTAATCATGTGGAAGAGGTAGAATTATCCGAAGAGGAAGACGAAGTAAATGAAAGTGAAGATGAGGAGAAAGAGGAAGAGGAGGACGAGGAAAATGAAGACGATGAATTTTCAGAAGGGGATTGCAAATAAAATAAAATACATTTAGAACTCTAGTCATGTACTATATATTTAATGTGGAATGTAACATCTATTTTAACTGTATGGATACTTTTATATTGCGCTTATTGTATGACTTTGATACTTTTATTTTGTGTTTATTGTGTGACTGTGATATTTTATATACTTTTGTGATATTTCGTACCCAGAAAATTCAACGGAGGGTTGCTAAGGGTTTGTCTATTTTTATAAACTGTTATAAGTCTGTGTATTTGTTTTATCATTATATGTTATTATCAGGTATGACAGGACGACGAGGATCATATGGAGGTAGGTCCTCTAGAAGGAGTGTTCCTTCGGTACTAGCTACTGGTTCCGGATCTTCGTCGCGGAGTACTTCAGTGTACCGACTAGTCACATCTCCGACTCCGTCGACTGTACGTGGCAATACTCCTGGGACCAGTAGTTCTATGCCTGAGACTACTCCCCCGTCCAGCCTTCCTCCTGCTGACGGCACCATGGAGACAGAGGAGCAGATAAAGGAGGTTGAACCGACTCCATCTGTGCATGATCAGATCGATCCTTAATACGTGCCTCCGGGCTAGATGAGGATGGAGATTTTGTGGGATGGGCCTAGAAGGTAAGTTAAATAGTTAAAATTTTCCAAAATAATTATATATATATATATATATTCATGAATTTAATTATCGTTGTATAGATATCGTCCCTCGGCGGTACAGAGAGCACTGGGGCATTTTCTTAGGCAGAACTATGGTGGGCCTTGGATCAACTCAGATACTCCTAAAGATAGGAAAGCATTTTGGTTTGCCCACTTCAAGGTAAAAATATATTTACTTTTAGTATCAATAATCATTTATGCATATTATGTAACTCTCTATTTTACTTTTTGTAGGAAACCTATTTTTATCCACCACACGGGCTGAGAAAATCAAGGAGCAGTTGTCACGCCCCGGACCCGCCCGGGCCGCCGCTCTGCCCTGCCCTGCCCCGTATGGCCGGAATTAACGAACCGGACATGAATCACCGTGCCTCGGCGCGCCGGACGTGAATCACCGCGCCCGTCCCGCAGGTGCGAGGAAGGAAGGGAGCTAAGCGAATGGCCCGTTCGAGCTTTCGGGGGACGTGATGCCGCACGGGCCTGGGGTTGCGCCCGTGCAAGGCCAATCGTTTAATTTGATAGTTGGCTATCATCGCATCAATCGAGTAAGCAGCGGAAAGGGACTTGTTGCAATGCAATACATTTAGCCAACTGAGTGTTCGGGACAATCGAGGCAACTTGGGTTTCCTTTAGCAAAGGCACACGTTCGTTTCATACATTATGCCCCCTTATACGATAGCATTATCGGGGCAACAATCGAAACCAGGATTCCTGGTCTTAGGGACTGTGGAACGCCTATCGCTCCCTCGGACGATCCAGTACCTGCAAGCAAGTAAACTGTTGGTGGATCAGCACTTTATACAAGTACTGGTGAGATAAATCAACTGAACAAAAATATGCATTCACTCAAACCAATACTAAGTAATCATGTTATAAAACATTACATTACTAGTGATCTTTCTAGTTTTACCTAGGTTCGTTTTATGCAGTTCTAGCAGAGTCAATTTACATTGTTTGAAAACATGTTTGGAAACAGAGTTTCATATTGAATATGCAAGCAAGCAAACCGTTCATGTTCCAGGGTGTGCGCAGCGTGTCTCGTGCGACTCCAGGGTCAGATGCAAAGCTAGTCACACAATGCATGATCTTAGGGGCAGTCACTATCCAAGCCAATACAATGACTTAGCTATATGCAGGACGGTCCCCGAGTATCTCAGGATCGGCAGCTGGTTGTACAGCATACCAATGACTCTTTATCTGATGCTAGAGGCAACTGTGACTCATGGTTGCTTTCCACTATCTCTGTAGCAGCCGTGACACATGCAGTTCAGCTTTCCACCAATAGCCATTGTCCGACCGCATACGAATGCATGGAACACTATCAAATAAACTCTAGTATGCAGACGAGACGAACCATCAGAATACAATCGTTGTTGCGAGGCAATCTGACTTATCATTTGAACACGTTCAGGAACATTATGGTTCTCTCGAAGCATAGACGATAGTGAACATGTTCATGCATTCTGTCACGACCCGCACCCGGAAATTCGGGCACGAGTGCGTGGGTACGTCCAGCCTACGCCGCAGAGTCGGCGGTAGTACGCTGTCTAAGTCAAATCCATATTTACTAACTAGCTCATTCATAATTAACATAGGCAAGATAATAATGAGAACAGAAACTTAAGATTGCAATTGAAATAAATGTGACAACAGATTCAAATATTTAGTACAGAAAAATTAGAATGAAATCGGGGACAAACCCGATAAATAGGATAAGAAACAGAAATAAAAGATAGCTACTACTAGCTACTCTGCAGCAGGGGTCTCCTGGGTGGGATCTGGCTCCTCATAGGTATCATCAGTCCCCTCATAGGGACCATAATAAGTAGGGGCAAGATCCTCATCATCGCCTAAATCAACAGATCCAGTCAGGAAAGGAGCAAAGTACACAGTGCACAACAAGGTTAAACTAAATATTTATGACAATTAAATATTGAATATCAGGTTGAGAAACTGCATAACAGAACATCATTATCTCAAAGTTAAAGCTGTAAATAGGGATATGAGAAAGCAGAAATAAATGAGACAGGAAATGAAACTACAACAGTCAGCAAGATATATGTAACGAGACCAGAAACTATCTGTGTGAACTTGTGTTTGTTTTTAGAATACATAGTTGGCATGTAGGGGTTTATAGGACTAATCCGGCCGTCATAAACGGCTATTAAACAGGGAAAATCGAGATCCGGCTGAGGTACAGTCGTGTACCAACAGCTATTAAATATGACAAGGGGAAGGGTAAACTACATGCCTTCTAGGTATTCTCCCACCCGACATGAAAAACAAGACAGGAACTCAAATATTCAAGACATAAAATCCAGCATTTCTAACACTAGGTGTAATCATCAAAGGTACATGTAAGACAGAAAATTAATTATCACAATATATAAAGATTAACTTGAGGTGCAGGTTCTTGCCTGTTGTTTGGATCTGATTAATATTGGCTCTTGGGGAAAAATTCCAGAGATGAGTCCAAAAGCTGAAATAGACATTACCATCATGCTCAGAAGATGTCAAATAGCTAAAAACGCCTGTCCTTGGGTCCAATTTGGAGACAAGGGCAAAAACGACAGTTTTGGGTCAAAACGGGGTCCGCCGGTGGGCCCGCTTTGCACCGAAAAATGTGTCCGGGTCAAAGGTCTCCAAATTCACCAAACTTAGTGTCAACAGATCAGGAACGCTGATACAAACCCAACGGAACTTCCAGATTTGGATTCCGATGAGCCGAACACAAAACCGCCCGTCGAGCGGGGCCTGTGGGGCCCACGACACGCGATTTCGTCAACGTTCTCAGAATCGAACCAAACTTGACCCACAGGACCAGCGTATCGCTATGAGTCCGATGGCGCAAGTTTCGTCTCGATCTGACGAGTATACAAGAAGTTAGGGCAAATTGCAGAAAAGTCGGATACGGGCGATGTCCGCGGATACGCGTTGATTCCGGTGTGCACGCACACCCGAATTAGCTTCCGCAAAATCTCACACTTCCGTATCGACGATGCGCACGTATCTGTGAAGACCGCACCGACCAAGTCATCCCGTTTGGCGGGGCGTACTCAGTTCCGGGGTAAAATAGGGTCTGGCTTTTCCTGTTTTTGGATCGCGGTGTGCGATCACCACAGGACGCGATGCCCCGAGCGGTTTGTCCGGGCACCGAGAGGGTCGTACAGGCTTCGCAACGCCATTTACGGAATTGAAAACGGAGATACAGGGTGCAAGATACGAGTACCTGAACGAGGCTCGAGAAACAGGGACTTTTTGTGTCCGTGTCGTGTCCGACACGACACAAAGAAATTGGGAATTAGGGTTAGGGTTAGGGTTTCTGGATCTTGGCCGGAGGTGGCGGTTTGGGCGGTGGAGGAGGGCCGGGGTTGCGTCGCCGGGTTCGGGGGCTCTGCGGGGAGGTACGGCGAGGCGGCTGGGGGCTCGTCGGCGGCGGATGGTGTTGTCGGCGGCTGCTGCGGCCTCTGCTGCTGTGCTGCGTCGACGAGGGGAGCCGGAGGCGGCGCTCGAGGAGGGGAGAAGTGAGGAGGACGGCGGCGTCGGGACTGTACGGGGCTCAGGCGGCGGCACGGCGGCGAGTGGGGGCGGTTAGGGGAGATGGTGGCCGGAGGGGAGAGGGTTCTCGGGCTTTATATGGGAGAGGGGCGGTTAGGGGGGCCGAGCCAGGCGGAGAGGGAAGAGGACGTGGCCGCGGAGGGCGGGGCGAGCCGGGTGGAGCGGGGACGTGGCGCGGCGAGCGCGGGCGACGGCGCCGGACGCGGGGCAGCGCGGGTCGTGCGGGGTGAGGGCTGGGGTGCGGGTGCGGGTGACGGGTGGCGGGTCGGGTTCGGGTGGACCCGCCCGACCCGCTAAGGATGGCTGGGCTGGGTTGGGCTTCGGCCTTCTGGGCCGGTCCACTGGGCCGGGCCGGCCCAAGGAAAAAATATTAAAAATAATAATAATAATAATAATAAAAATTTAATAAAATCATTTAATTAATAATTAATTAATAAAAATAGTTTTTAGGTATTTAAAAATAGGTCTGAGGCCCAAAAAAATCCAGAAAAATTACCCTAAGTCCAGTTTTTCATTTTACACCAAAAAATATTATTTTCATGATATTTTAATATTATTGACTAACAATTAAAAATTATTTAATAATTAAGAACCTTGATTTTAATTTCAGAAAATTCCCAGAAAATTCCAGAAAATTGGAAAAATCAAAGTTTTAATAATTTTGAAAATTCAGGGGGTTTGCAATCTACCCAACTTATAAAAATTTCGTCCTCGAAATTTAAAAATAACAATGGTACGAAAGGAAAGGCCGGGAAATAAAAATATACCTCTGGGTTCAAAAAGATAAGGGTAGCGCTCTCTAATCTCGTTTTCTCGCTCCCAGGTGGATTCACCGGGAGAATGGTGCTTCCAAGCTACGCGAACCAGGGAAATGACCTGGTTCCGTAGAACTTTCTCCGATCGATCCAGTATCTCCACGGGTTGCTCTTGGTAAGTCAGACTTGGGCCTACTTCGAGCTCTGAGTGATCCAAAATGTGGCTGGGGTCTGACACGTACTTTCTCAGCTGCGACACGTGGAAGACGTTATGGACTCCATCCAGAGAGGGTGGCAATGCCAGTCGGTATGCCACTTCTCCGATTTTCTCCTGTATGCCAAAAGGTCCAATAAATCTCGGGCTGAGTTTTCCACTCCTTCCGAACCTAAGGGTGCCACGTGTCGGGGAAATCTTCAAGAATACCAGTTCTCCAACCTTTAACAAAGTCATAATCAAGTCTTAGTTCCATAATCAAAATGTTTAAATTGACTTGAATTTCATAAATTTAATTACCTCAAATTCTAAGGGCCTTCGGTGGCTATTTGCCCAATGTCGTTGCCTGTCTTGAGCCACTCGAAGTCTGTCCCTTATTTGCTTTACCTTCTCAGCTGAATCGATCACCATCTCTGGTCCCAGCAAGGCTCTTTCTCCAACGTCATCCCATGATAGCGGGGTACGACATCTTCGTCCATACAGAGCTTCAAATGGAGTCATCTCAATACTTGCTTGGTAACTGTTATTATAAGAGAACTCCACCAGATGTAGATAGTCTTCCCAGGATCCTCCAAAATCCAGAACACATGTACGGAGCATATCTTCAAGTGTCTGGATTGTACGTTCCGATTGTCCATCGATTTGGGAATGATAAGCTGTGCTAAATTTGAGTTGCATCCCCAAGCTGGTTTGTAAGCTCTTCCAGAAGTGAGAGGTGAATCTTGAATCTCGGTCGGAGACAATACTTACTGGAACTCCATGCAGCCTGACAATGTGTCTGATATATAGATCTGCCAGCTTCTCTGTAGATAGCCCTACTTTGAAGGATAGAAAATGTGCAGACTTGGTCAGTCTATCTACTATCACCCAAATTGCATCCTTTCCACTAGGTGTCCTTGGAAGTCCGGAAACAAAATCCATTGTGATATGTTCCCACTTCCACTCCGGAATGGGTAGTGGTTGAAGCAATCCTCCAGGCCTTTGTCTTTCTGCCTTGACTTGCTGGCACACTAAACAACGAGATACGAACCTGGCTACTTCTCTTTTCATGCCATGCCACCAAACATGCGTCCTCAGGTCCTTGTACATCTTGTTGGCTCCTGGATGTATAGAGTATTGCGATCTGTGCGCCTCTTGCATAACTTCTTCTCTTATGTCTCCTTGAGGTACACATAATCTATCGCCATGCCTCAGTGATCCATCTTCATGAATTCTGAAATCTTCCACTAATCCAGCTTGCACTTGTCCTCGGAGGCTTCGCAGGCCTTCGTCTTAAAACTGAGCCTCCTTGATCTTGTCTATTAAAGTAGACTGAATCTGCAAGTTCATCATTTGGCCTTCTTTTCCTGGGATGATTACTTCAATACCTAAACTTTCCAAGTCCTCTAGCAGGTGTCTGTCCATAGTCAAGTACATCGCCATAGGATATTTGCTTAGAGCATCAGCAACTACATTGGCCTTCCCAGGATGATATTGAAGGGTGATATCAAAGTCTTTCATTAGTTCCAGCCACCTTCTTTGCCTCATGTTTAGCTCTTTCTGGGTGAAGATATATTTTAAACTTTTATGGTCTGTAAATATTTCCACCCTTTCTCCATAAAGATAATGCTTCCATAGTTTAAGAGCAAAAATGACAGCTGCCAATTCTAAATCATGAGTTGGATAGTTCTTTTCATGGGGTCGAAGCTGTCTAGAGGCATATGCTATTACTTTCTTGTTCTGCTCCAAAACACAACCTAGACCTTTTCCGGAAGCATCACTATAAATAGCAAAACCTTCGGTTCCAGAAGGTAAGGTCAGAATAGGGGCAGTAGTCAGCCTTTTCTTTAATTCCTCGAAAGCATGCTGACATTCATCAGTCCAGGTGAACTCTTCATCCTTCCTTGTTAATTTTGTCATGGGCTCCGCAATTCTAGCAAAGTCCTTCACAAACTTCCGATAGTAGCCAGCTAGTCCCAGGAAGCTTCTAATCTCTGCTACAAAGTCTGGAGTGGGCCAGGATTCTACTGCAGCTATCTTCTTAGGATCTACTGCTATTCCATCTCCAGTCACAACATGTCCCAAGAATTCTACTTTGTCTAGGAAGAAAGCACATTTAGATAATTTTCCATAAAGTTTTTCCTTCCTCAAAGTCTCCAATGCTAACCTCAAATGTTTTTCATGTTCTTCGGGGGTCTTGGAGTAGATCAAAATATCATCAATGAAGACCACTACAAATTTGTCTAGGTATGGCTGGAAAACTCTGTTCATTAAGTTCATAAAAACTGCTGGAGCATTCGTCAACCCGAACGGCATTACTAAGAATTCGTAGTGTCCGTTCCGGGTATTGAAAGCAGTTTTAGGGATGTCTTCCTTCCTCACCCTTACTTGGTGGTAACCAGACCTCAAATCAATCTTTAAAAATACTCGAGCTCCACTCAACTGATCAAATAGGTCATCTATCCTGGGCAGGTGTCACGACCCGCACCCGGTTTAGGGGCACGAGTGCGTGGGTACGTCCAGCCTACGCCGCAGCATCGGCGGTAGAACGCTGTCAAGGTCTTGATACTATCTAGCTAATGTCACACAACATCCAATCTCCATAAGGAGGCACGGATGACACAAATAAACGAGCACATACTCAATCACCGGATTACAGCACGATAAGATAACGAACAGAAATTAAATACAACACAAGTCCCAAAAAGTAGTATACTAACTCAACCATATCCAAGTCTCATCAAAAAAAATGCCGGAGACAAATCCGGTACCAAATAATCTGCTAAAAGAATTAATCAGAAAACTAGAAGAATTAGTGATTCCGGCTAGACCTCCCGGAATCACAACTACTACCAAGTCTGCAGCTACTCACCATATGGTCCATAAAGTGTCGGACAGCGGTCCTCTAGGGCATAGTCTGGAAAAATATTTCCAGTCAGGAAGGAGCAAAGCAACACTCTCAAATAACAGTTCCATTAATTGATAATGTCTATAATACAATAAAATATGTCATGCTAGCTACTGAGAAGACAGTGAAATATATGAAATGGCAATTAAAGAGAGACAGGCAATGTAAAGAGACAGGCAATAGACAATATGATATAGTCAGTGCATGTATGAAAATGAAAGAACAAGGAACAGTATCATATACGGGTGATGTAGTATATGATTTAAAATAGGGAACTGTAATCTATTCTAAGTGTTTGAAATAGTAGTTTCAAAATGTGATCGGCTTGGGATCATGTACGATAGCTACAGGGCCTGGCTAATCATGGGTGAAGAGCATGATCAACACTTACAATTTCTATACTACAATAAGAGGTTATGATCACATTTCTTACTAACTACTTCCCCGCCCCCAACTAGTACTGTGGATCCAACCATGACACGTCACGATACACGAGCAAGTCCAGTCTATCATGTACGATGTCTAATATATATGTCGTGTACAATGTCAATACGATAATCAAGGTAACATCTCATGACTGCAGATCCAAGCTATACTAGTCCGTGTAGCACAGTGTCAAGGATTCAGATGTAACATTTCATGATTGTTGAACTTATAAAAATTATCAAAGAATTGGAAATTATCAGAGAATGTACTTGCCTTGGGTCCTTAGCTGGTATTTATGGATGTCCTGTTCCAGAGTATCCCCTGGGTATCCCAACAGTCCTATAAACATAACACAATTATAACACTTGTATCAGATGCTACCCTAACACACAGAAGAAATACAGAATTTGGGACTACTCTAGGTAGGATACTGGTCACCTAGGATCACCTAGTAGATAGTTACAAAATTATACATATCTAAATTAACATATGTACTTACAATATATATTTATCAAATTAATTACATATACAAAATATATGTATATATATATTAAAAATATGCTAAGGGTTTATACAACAATATATATATACCAATACGAAAATATAACTCTACATGTATATATTGCTACCAAAATATGGTTATTTGAATATATACCAAATCTTATTATATACATATATATTTATGTACACATATATATATATACCAATTTCCAAATACGTATTTACACATTTATTCATTTATACCAAAATACGTTTGTATTAAACATACCCATACAAAATATATATACACATATATATTTGTATACCAAAACAATAATTATACTATATACATGTATAATAATATCCACATACACAAAATATATACCAATATACATATATATACATGTGCATTAATTTAAATACATACTTATTCAATTTATTATACATACTATAATTATACAATTAATTACTAATAAATAAATAATATCCAATTTACATATTTTAAAAACATACATATACTAAGTATATACACTATACATATATTATATATATACTATACATTATGTGTTAAAATATTAAATAAATAAATACTATACATATTCATATACTAATTAAAATATGCTATATACACATACCTACACATTATTTAAATATATACCATCACATATACATTACATTAGATATATATACATACATATATATATATATATATATATATATATATATATATATATATATATATATATATAAAGAAGGAAAGGGGAGGAGCTTACTGTGGTCGGCTGGCCGGAAAGACGGCCGGACCGGAGGGGGACAGCGCCGGACCGGAGGGGACAGCGCCGGAGAAGCTGTATGGGTCGGCGTTAGATCGGCTGGGTCGGGGCAGTCGCCGCGGGGAGTACACAGAGCCGCCGGGGATGGGTGCTCGGGATGACCGGACTGACAGCGGGTGGAGCTCGGCTTGGCGTCGGAGCGTAGACAGCGGAGCCGCCGGGGTACACCGCAGGGAGGGAGTCGTCGGGTTGCGCCGGACTGTGCACGCCGGAGTTCGGAGAAGAACAGCAGCGGCAAGGGGGACTCGAACGCGGGGGCTGCTGCCAGCGGGTTCAGTGGGGGCCGCCGGACTCGCTGTTGGTGGTGGTGGTGTTAAATGCTGGAGGTGGTGGAGATGGTCACAGCGGGAGGAGACTCGAGGGGGAATGGGGCGGCCGGAGAGTAGAAGCGCAGGGGGATGGGGAGGAGCAGGGTGGTTGGCCGGGGTTGCGCGGGGAAGGTCGGGGGCCGCCGGAGTACACAGAGGGAGTCGGGGTGCCGGTGCCGGAGTACAGGGACCGCCGGAGCACAGTTGGGATGAACAGGAGCTTCAGTTCCCCCCTTCCTAACTATTTGAATTTGAATTCAAAAAGTAAAAGAAGAAGAAGAAGGAGAAGAAGAAGAAGAAAGGAAAGAGAAGGAGAAAGAAAAGAGAAGAAGGAAGGAAGGAGAAGAAGAATTACATACGTAGGAGAGAGGGAGGAGGCTTGTGAGGAGGTGGGGGCTTGCTTGGGGATTAGGGTTTGATGGGACATGTCATTTAATAGGGAGAGAGGATTTTGATGGAGGGTGAGGATGCACTCATTGAATGAGTGGTCCAGATTGTTCATGAAGGAAATTTCATGTGGGGAAAGATGCAATTTGGTCCACAAATAAATAACTTTTCCATTGGTCTTGGACAATGGGTGATGACACCTACAATTGAATAATTGCAACTTAGCCCCTTAAATTCGGGAAATTGCACAACCACATAAAATAACAAAAATTTGGCGGGCGATTCGGTGTCCGGTGTCTTGTAGGGTCAGGGGGCGCTGTAAGACTGGTACGGGCTCAATTAGCAGGGCACTGGAATTAAATTGGGATTTTCAGAATCAGTTAAAATAGTATCCTCAATTTAATTAGAAATAAATGCAAGTTGTGTTCAACAATTAATTTGGAGTACATGGGGCCAAAATCAGGTCAGGTCATCAATACCAATAATGAAGAAGACTCAGAATAGAATATTATCCTAATTTGGGTCGCACGAAAAATAGGTCAAGATTGTCCCCAATTTCAATTGGAACGCACAACGATACAAAAATAGGAATTTATTAAATAACGTCCGCGACGATTTTTGTGCGGCCAGAATTAATGTACAGAGGACATAATTATGAGTTGCAAAAATAGCAGAATGGAAGGCGGGCATGTCTAGGGCAAGATTGTGAAATTTGTTGGGAGACAAGAGTCAGGGTAGTGCTCCAAATATCGAAGCAAAGGCAATGCGCAAAAATATTAAATAAAATACGGAAATAAATTACAATCTCCAAATATTAAATTCTAGATAAAATAATAAATACAGAACTCTATAATTCGGACAGGTGGTCATCTACTGGCTTCTAGGTCTAGTCTACTAGCAAAAAAAATAAATGAGCACTGCATCTAATACTATATTTAATTACTCATCACACATAATTATTCAAAACAAACAATTATCACGCAATTACTTAATTATAACTACCATAATATTAAATATTGTAAAAAGTCGAAATTACCCCTGTTTTTAGAATGTGGTAGTGACAAGTCTACCCACCTTAAAAGAATTTCGTCCTCGAAATTCAAAATCCTCAAAGTAGCATTTAATCATACACATTATTATTTCCCTCAAATTTTAAATTCGTCATCCATGAGATCCGGTTATAATCCACAAGGTGTTTCCACAATTTTCCAAAAATTCTGAAATTATTGCATTCCTGAAAATCTTCGAAATGAAATCAAAGTCTATTTTTTTATCAAAATTTCCCAAATTTTTTTTTTGTTAACAATTCAATACTCGGAATTTAATATCCACTCCTCTAATTTGATTTTAATCAATGGACATATATAAGATGTAATATCGTCCAAAAAGCTTGAATTTAAATATTTATCCATCAAAATTTTATTCCTCGATTTCCTCTTTCCTCAAAATACTTAACAATGCGGTACTTAAGGGTTCTCCAAATGCAACATCCAAATATAACATTCTAAAATTCTTAACTTGCAATCAAATAAATATATTGATAATCCCCCAAAATTTCCAAATTTTATAACCCGTTTAATCATGTCATAATCTTCCTGGAATTAATAAATCATAAATTCTGCCATGTTAATTTCTTGGCCCTTTATTTAAATTGATGCTTATCCTCAAATTTTTAATCATCTTGTTAATCATCTTGTCTCTCCTGTCAAGTCATAACTCCTCTATGAATCTTCGTCATGGTCAAACCCCGATAATCATGGTCTAAAAACCTTCCTACAATTATACAACATGCAATCTAAGAGGAATATATATGGTCATGGTGTCTTTTGTCACGGTATTGCAGTCTATGTATCAGGGTGTACTACTAACTACATTCTAACAAGAAATCATGCATACAACTTGTATTAAGGAATCAATCAATCAATCAAAATAGATAGGGACAGAAAGAAGGAAAGAACAGAGCCTGCTAACATATTACCTGCAGTATCGGTCTCCTCGACCGTTATCGCAAATGCCCCGCCCTGCTGGGGTGGTTCCCTTCGCGGGTGCTGAGCATTATATGGTTCCACAGGTAGCCTAACTGGATTTCTATACTCTGAAGCTGCGCGCTGGCCGGGGAGATAAGGGGCTAGAAGACAATCCTTTACTCGATGTCCCGCAGCGCCGCAGTGCAAATAAAGTCCTAGCCTCGTTCTACAGCTCTTCCAAAGGTGACCTGGCTTCTTACAGAAATGACAAGTCTGCTGTGTCTCTCTTGGAGGCTGTTGCTGATTCTGCTGAACACGGACTGGTGCCTGGTACTGTTGTTGATACTGATACGCCCATGGATGTTGCTGGATAGGAACTGGTGCTAGGTACTGCGGTGGATGCTGAAATGTCCATGGTTGTTGTTGACTATGAAATGGTACTTGGTACTGCTGTTGGTGCTGAATACGGGGATGCTTGGCTGGTTCTGTACTACCCTTCGTATCTCCAAAAGTATTGTGACTCCTCTTAGGCCTGAGATCCATATCCTCTTCTGCGATCTGAGCATCCATCAAGATAGCCTCAAAGGTAGCGGTACGACGACCAGAAGTGCGTGACCTAATCTCTCTTGTCAGTCCCTTTCTGAATTTCTGGGCTCGATCTCCTGGGTCTCGAATCATAGATGATGCAAAATGACTCAATCTACAGAATTCTGCAGCGTACTCGTCGACCGACATGTTTCCTTGAACCAAGTCATGAAACTGACTTTCCAAGGTTCCCAATGCCACGTCGGGAAAGAACTTCTCCTTGAAGAGCTCCTTGAAGGTTTCCCAAGCAAGTCCTTGTGCAGAAATTCTCGGCTCCGTACGATACCATGTGAGTGCGATATCAAACATCTGACTGCCAGCGGCTTCTATCTGCAAGTTCTCCGGAATCTGGGTCAATCGCAGGCTCCTTTCTATATCCTCTAGCCAGTCGTCAGCGTAGAGTATCCCTTCGGTGCCTTTAAACTCTCGAGGCATCATCCTTTTGAAATCCACTATAGTGCCTGATCTCTGCTGCTGGCCAGGAAACTGCTGGTACTGTGCTACTTTCTCCAAAGCTTGGAGAGTCACCTGATGAGCATTCTTCATGTTTTCTTTTATCAGCTCCGTTTGTGCCTGGTGCGCTTCTGCTTGCACCCTCTGAGCCTCAGCTTGGACTCGCTGAGCATCTGCCGTCACTCTCTGGGCATCTACCATGCCCTGGATCAAGGTAAACATCTGCGTCCCGTCAATTGGCAAACCTCCGGGAATCGGAGTCGGTGGAGGGGGAAGGTTGTCCGTCACAGCTGCGGCAATCTTCTGAACAGGTGGGGGAGGAGGATTCCCGAAAATTGCAGATACACCTACGTGCATCGGAGATGTAGGAGGAACTACGGATGTCTGTCTCTCAGGTGGAGAGGTGGCAGGCCCCTCTAAAGCTGATGTTCCCGCCCTCATAGACCGTGTCTGCGGCGACATCCTGAAGACAGATCCCAAGGAATCAATTTAGGCAAAAATGCGATATCATCAAGGAAGGACAGTACAGTTCTAAAGAAGCAACATTCAAGATAAAAGATTTGGAATAAATATTCCTAGTTGTGATTGCACAGGTCAAAGATACATCCAAGGTTGATACTTCTATCCCTCTAAGTACCACAGTTCTACTATAAGCACACTCACTGCTAGCTTTCTTACCTACTGCAATCGCTGAAACTAGTTATCCTTATCACTCAAGTGCATATCAAATGCAACACACCATACTAAGGACTGCACTCTCTAATACAATCCTAGATGAACACCTAAGCCAGTTGGCGGTAAAATCTCAATCATGCTCAAACCAACATATCCTTACATATGCACCTCATCTACTATTTACTAATATCTCTCTCTCACTATAAGATTTTATCCTCAAATGAAATTCCTGAAAATAACTCCTTGAATAAATTTTAAATAAAATGCATACACTTTCCTCAAGACCAATTATCTAAATACTGAAATGAAAATTTAATCACTCAAAAATCCTTACAGCTTGTTTAGGTTCAATCAAATTGAATCTGAATTCCTCAAAAAGTTTTAATGACAATATTTCAACTTCTCAAAATTCAAAAATTTGAAATTCACTTTTCAATCCTTAATTTAAAATTTAAATCCACCTTCTATAGTCCAATAGCTCTAATGTTAATCATTTTCACTGTCCTCATCGACATGTGTTATCAGATAATACCATAAATTAGTCTGCAAATTCATCTTGATATGAAATCAAACCCTACAATGGAACCAAAATCCTAACTTAATAACTAATCAACAATAATCAAATTCAATATCAATAAGTGAGAATGGACGGAACAAGGGAATGATTTTAAATTGGAATTAGAATAAGATTCTCAGGGGTCATCCCAGGAATCTCTCAAGGAATTGTGATTGAGTATTCGCTCTCGTCCTAGTATCCTATGTCCTAGATCCTATCGCAGGTACGCAATAGTGTAACAAAGATGCCATACTACTACGACATCGCACAACTCGCGAAGTCTGACCTGCATGGGCCACCACTAAAAATGTGTCACGACCCGCACCCGGTTTAGGGGCACGAGTGCGTGGGTACGTCCAGCCTACGCCGCAGCATCGGCGGTAGAACGCTGTCAAGGTCTTGATACTATCTAGCTAATGTCACACAACATCCAACCTCCATAAGGAGGCACGGATGACACAAATAAACGAGCACATACTCAATCACCGGATTACAACACGATAAGATAACGAACAGAAATTAAATACAACACAAGTCCCAAAAAGTAGTATACTAACTCAACCATATCCAAGTCTCATCAAAAAAAATGCCGGAGATAAATCCGGTACCAAATAATCTGCTAAAAGAACTAATCAGAAAACTAGAAGAATTAGTGATTCCGACTAGACCTCCCGGAATCACAACTACTACCAAGTCTGCAGCTACTCACCATATGGTCCATAAAGTGTCGGACAGCGGTCCTCTAGGGCATAGTCTGGAAAAATGTTTTCAGTCAGGAAGGAGCAAAGCAACACTCTCAAATAACAGTTCCATTAATTGATAATGTCTATAATACAATAAAATATGTCATGCTAGCTACTGAGAAGACAGTGAAATATATGAAATAGCAATTAAAGAGAGACAGGCAATATAAAGAGACAGGCAATAGACAATATGATATAGTCAGTGCATGTATGAAAATGAAAGAACAAGGAACAGTATCATATACGGGTGATGTAGTATATGATTTAAAATAGGGAACTGTAATCTATTCTAAGTGTTTGAAATAGTAGTTTCAAAATATGATCGGCTTGGGATCATGTACGATAGCTACAGGGCCTGGCTAATCATGGGTGAAGAGCATGATCAACACTTACAATTTTTATACTACAATAAGAGGTTATGATCACATTTCTTACTAACTACTTCCCCGCCCCCAACTAGTACTGTGGATCCAACCATGACACGTCACGATACACGAGCAAGTCCAGTCTATCATGTACGATGTCTAATATACATGTCGTGTACAATGTCAATACGATAATCAAGGTAACATCTCATGACTGCAGATCCAAGCTATACTAGTCCGTGTAGCATAGTGTCAAGGATTCAGATGTAACATTTCATGATTGTTGAACTTATAGAAATTATCAAAGAATTGGAAATTATTAGAGAATGTACTTGCCTTGGGTCCTTAGCTGGTATTTATGGATGTCCTGTTCCAGAGTATCCCCTGGGTATCCCAACAGTCCTATAAACATAACACAATTATAACACTTGTATCAGATGCTACCCTAACACACAGAAGAAATACAGAATTTGGGACTACTCTAGGTAGGATACTGGTCACCTAGGATCACCTAGTAGATAGTTACAAAATTATACATATCTAAATTAACATATGTACTTACAATATATATTTATCAAATTAATTACATATACAAAATATATGTATATATATATTAAAAATATGCTAAGGGTTTATACAACAATATATATATACCAATACGAAAATATAACTCTACATGTATATATTGCTACCAAAATATGGTTATTTGAATATATACCAAATCTTATTATATACATATATATTTATGTACACATATATATATACCAATTTCCAAATACGTATTTACACATTTATTCATTTATACCAAAATACGTTTGTATTAAACATACCCATACAAAATATATATACACATATATATTTGTATACCAAAATAATAATTATACTATATACATGTATAATAATATCCACATACACAAAATATATACCAATATACATATATATACATGTGCATTAATTTAAATACATACTTATTCAATTTATTATACATACTATAATTATACAATTAATTACTAATAAATAAATAATATCTAATTTACATATTTTAAAAACATACATATACTAAGTATATACACTATACATATATTATATATATACTATACATTATGTGTTAAAATATTAAATAAATAAATGCTATACATATTCATATACTAATTAAAATATGCTATATACACATACCTACACATTATTTAAATATATACCATCACATATACATTACATTAGATATATATACATACATATATATATATATATATATATATATATATATATATATATATATATATATATATATATATATATATATATAAAGAAGGAAAGGGGAGGAGCTTACTGTGGTCGGCTGGCCGGAAAGACGGCCGGACCGGAGGGGGACAGCGCCGGACCGGAGGGGACAGCGCCGGAGAAGCTGTATGGGTCGGCGGTAGATCGGCTGGGTCGGGGCAGTCGCCGCGGGGAGTACACAGAGCCACCGGGGATGGGTGCTCGGGATGACCGGACTGACAGCGGGTGGAGCTCGGCTTGGCGTCGGAGCGTAGACAGCGGAGCCGCCGGGGTACACCGCAGGGAGGGAGTCGTCGGGTTGCGCCGGACTGTGCACGCCGGAGTTCGGAGAAGAACAGCAGCGGCAAGGGGGACTCGAACGCGGGGGCTGCTGCCAGCGGGTTCAGTGGGGGCCGCCGGACTCGCTGTTGGTGGTGGTGGTGTTAAATGCTGGAGGTGGTGGAGATGGTCACAGCGGGAGGAGACTCGAGGGGGAATGGGGCGGCCGGAGAGTAGAAGCGCAGGGGGATGGGGAGGAGCAGGGTGGTTGGCCGGGGTTGCGCGGGGAAGGTCGGGGGCCGCCGGAGTACACAGAGGGAGTCGGGGTGCCGGTGCCGGAGTACAGGGACCGCCGGAGCACAGTTGGGATGAACAGGAGCTTCAGTTCCCCCCTTCCTAACTATTTGAATTTGAATTCAAAAAAGTAAAAGAAGTAGAAGAAGGAGAAGAAGAAGAAGAAAGGAAAGAGAAGGAGAAAGAAAAGAGAAGAAGGAAGGAAGGAGAAGAAGAATTACATACGTAGAAGAGAGGGAGGAGGCTTGTGAGGAGGTGGGGGCTTGCTTGGGGATTAGGGTTTGATGGGACATGTCATTTAATAGGGAGAGAGGATTTTGATGGAGGGTGAGGATGCACTCATTGAATGAGTGGTCCAGATTGTTCATGAAGGAAATTTCATGTGGGAAAAGATGCAATTTGGTCCACAAATAAATAACTTTTCCATTGGTCTTGGACAATGGGTGATGACACCTACAATTGAATAATTGCAACTTAGCCCCTTAAATTCGGGAAATTGCACAACCACATAAAATGACGAAAATTTGGCGGGCGATTCGGTGTCCGGTGTCTTGTAGGGTCAGGGGGCGCTGTAAGACTGGTACGGGCTCAATTAGCAGGGCACTGGAATTAAATTGGGATTTTCATAATCAGTTAAAATAGTATCCTCAATTTAATTAGAAATAAATGCAAGTTGTGTTCAACAATTAATTTGGAGTACATGGGGCCAAAATCAGGTCAGGTCATCAATACCAATAATGAAGAAGACTCAGAATAAAATATTATCCTAATTTGGGTCGTACAAAAAATAGGTCAAGATTGTCCCCAATTTCAATTGGAACGCACAACGATACAAAAATAGGAATTTATTAAATAACGTCCGCGACGATTTTTGTGCGGCCAGAATTAATGTACAGAGGACATAATTATGAGTTGCAAAAATAGCAGAATGGAAGGCGGGCATGTCTAGGGCAAGATTGTGAAATTTGTTGGGAGACAAGAGTCAGGGTAGTGCTCCAAATATCGAAGCAAAGGCAATGCGCAAAAATATTAAATAAAATACGGAAATAAATTACAATCTCCAAATATTAAATTCTAGATAAAATAATAAATACAGAACTCTATAATTCGGACAGGTGGTCATCTACTGGCTTCTAGGTCTAGTCTACTAGCAAAAAAATAAATGAGCACTGCATCTAATACTATATTTAATTACTCATCACACATAATTATTCAAAATAAACAATTATCACGTAATTACTTAATTATAACTACCATAATATTAAATATTGTAAAAAGTCGAAATTACCCCTGTTTTCAGAATGTGGTAGTGACAGCAGGGGATACTTATTCTTAATTGTTAAGGCATTCAATGCCCTATAGTCAATACACATTCGGGATGTTCCGTCCTTCTTGGGCACAAATAATACTGGAGCTCTCCAGGGCGAGACACTAGACCTAATGAAACATTTGTCTTCTAGTTCTTTGATTTGCTCATTTAGTTCTATTATCTCCTTCTTGTTGATTCTGTAGGGATTTTGAGATACTGGTGCTGCTCCTGGCACTAAGTCAATGGAGAATTTAACTTTTCGGTCTGGGGGTAAGCCTGGAAGATCCTCAGGGAAGACATCAAGGTATTCATAGATGATAGGTAGTGGCACTTCTTCTGTTATTAGGGCTCCACAAATTTTATTATTACCCATTTCTCTAGAACCTCTAGCAAATTCAAATTCTGGCTTGTCAGGGGCCTGAAGATTACACTACCTCTGTGGCAGTCTATAGTGGCATGATGTTGACTTAACCAATCCATACCCAGTATAATGTCAAAACTGGAAACGGGCATTACAAGTAGTCTAGCATACAGTTCTCTTCCACACAATGTAATAGGACAATTGTTACAGGCATCACTAACCGGGATGATTCCTCCACCGGTAATGATCTTATAACAATTCCTAAGGGGTTTAGTGATTAAGCTATGCTTCATAAGGAAATCTACTGACATGAATGAATGTGAAGCTCCAGAGTCAAATAAAGTAATAGCTGGTATTGAATTTATAAGTACAGAACCTGTGATCACGTCTGCTGTGGCCTCAGCTTCTTCCAGAGTCATTGCATAAGTACGGCCTTGCTGCGGTGCACCCCTCTGCTGCTCCTGGTGCTGAGCAAAGCGTTGTTGTTGTGTTGGAAGCGAGGGTCCCCTCTGTTGTACTGCTGGGGCCCTGGCCTGGACGGGAGCCTTGGGTGCAGCGGTGCGTCCTTGAGCAGCTGGACAGTACCTCATTTGATGCGCTGCTGAGCCACAGTAGAGGCAGGCACCTAGCCTCTTCCTGCAGACTTGCCAAGTATGACCTGGTTTTTGGCAAAAGTTACAAGCAGCAGCTTGTTGGTTCTGTCCCTGAGCCTGGTGTTGAGATGCTGGAGCTCTAGGGAGAGGACGCTGAGTTTGCTGCGGGGCCCTCTGCTGTTGTTGTTGTTGTTGTTGAAAATGGCGTTTGTTGGGTCCCGCATTTCCGGTATCTCTCTCCCGTTTCAGTTTATGCCCCATATCTCTCTCAACGCCTTGTGCCACGCTCAGGATTTCTTCATAGGTGCGAGCTCGGCTGGTGGTGACAGCAAGGCGAATATCCGGAGATAGCCCCTTCTTGAATCTATGGGCTCTGTCCTCCGGGGTACGAACCATGTACTCCGTAAAGTGGCTTAACCTGCTAAATTCAGCAGTATATTTATCGACAGACAGGTTACCTTGTTCCAGTCTCTCAAATTGGCTTTCGAGAGCTTCCCGAGCCACTTCGGGGTAGAATTTCTCCTTGAATAGTCTCTTGAAGTCCTCCCAGGTGATGTCAGGAGCAGATAGTTGGGGTTCATCTCTGAACCAGGTTCGAGCAATGTCGAACAGTTGCAGGCTTGCGGACTCCACTTTGAGGTCATCAGGGACCCGAGCAGTCTTCAGGAGTCTCTCGACATTCTCTATCCACTCATCGGCATAGAGAATGCCCTCAGTTCCGTAAAATTCCAGGGGTCTTAGATTCTTGAAGTCTTTAGCACTCCCTGGCCTTTTGAGTGACGACTCCTGGGACTTAAGAGCTTCTGAGAGACTGGTCAGCAGAAGTGCAGTCTGTTCTTTCTGGGATTCCACCAATCCCTGGAACACTCCAAGTAGCTGTGCCCCATCCAGAGTAACTGTCGGAACAGATGGAGGCGGCGGGAGTGCAAGAGTCTCGGGCACATTCTGCTCAGCTGGTTCTGATGTGCCTCCTACTGTGTTCCTTGTCTGGACCATTCTGAAAGATTAAGGGATAGGGAAGATCAGAATAGAATACTTGGAAATCAAAGGCGATAGGAAAATCGAGCAGCAATGATATCAAGAATTGAAATAAGGACCATATACTGTGAATGAGCTTTTCCTAGAATCCTCAATTTTATTCCATACCCTGTCCTAGGGTATTACCCTATTTAAGGATAGGACCTGCATGGGCCACCATAAAAATGTGTCACGACCCGCACCCGGAAATTCGGGCACGAGTGCGTGGGTACGTCCAGCCTACGTCGCAGAGTCGGCGGTAGTACGCTGTCTAGGTCAAATCCATATTTGCTAACTAGCTCATTCACAATTAACATAGGCAAGATAATAATGAGAACAGAAACTTAAGATTGCAATTGAAATAAATGTGACAACAGATTCAAATGTTTAGTACAGAAAAATCAGAATGAAATCGGGGACAAACCCGATAAATAGGATAAGAAACAGAAATAAAAGATAGCTACTACTAGCTACTCTGCAGCAGGAGTCTCCTGGGTGGGATCTGGCTCCTCATAGCTATCATCAGTCCCCTCATAGGGACCATAATAAGTAGGGGCAAGATCCTCATCATCGCCTAAATCAACAGATCCAGTCAGGAAAGGAGCAAAGTACACAATGCACAACAAGGTTAAACTAAATATTTATGACAATTAAATATTGAATATCAGGTTGAGAAACTATATAACAGAACATTATTATCTTAAAGTTAAAGCTGTAAACAGGGATATGAGAAAGCAGAAATAAATGAGACAGGAAATAAAACTACAACAGTCAGCAAGATATATGTAACGAGACCAGAAACTATCTGTGTGAACTTGTGTTTGTTTTTAGAATACATAGTTGGCATGTAAGGGTTTATAAGGCTAATCCGACCGTCATAAACGGCTATTAAATAGGGAAAATCAAGATCCGGCTGAGGTACAGTCGTGTACCAACAGCTATTAAATATGACAAGGGGAAGGGTAAACTACATGCCTTCTAGGTATTCTCCCACCCGACATGAAAAACAAGACAGGAACTCAAATATTCAAGACATGAAATCCAGCATTTCTAACACTAGGTGTAATCATCAAGGGTACATGTAAGGCAGGAAATTAATTATCATAATATATAAAGATTAACTTGAGGTGCAGGTACTTGCCTGTTGTTTGGATCTGATTAATATTGGCTCTTAAGGAAAAATTCCAGAGATGAGTCCAAAAGCTGAAATAGACATTACCATCATGCTCAAAAGATGTCAAATAGCTAGAAACGCCTATCCTTGGGTCCAATTTGGAGACAAGGGCAAAAACGGCAGTTTCGGGTCAAAACGGGGTCCGCCGGTGGGCCCGCTTTGCACCGAAAAACGTGTCCGGGTCAAAGATCTCCAAATTCACCAAACTTAGTGTCAACAGGTCAGGAACGCTGATACGAACCCAACGGAACTTCCAGATTTGGATTCCGATAAGCCGAACACAAAATCGCCCGTCGAGCGGGGCCTGTGGGGCCCACGACACGCGATTTTGTCAACGTTCTCAGAATCGAACCAAACTTGACCCACAGGACCAGCGTATCGCTACAAGTCCGATGGCGTAAGTTTCGTCTCGATCTGACGAGTGTACAAGAAGTTAGGGCAAATTGCAAAAAAGTCGGATACGGGGCGATGTCCGCGGATACGCGTTGATTCCGGTGTACACGCACACCCGAATTAGCTTCCGCAAAATCTCACACGTCCGTATCGACGATGCACACGTATCTGTGAAGACCGCACGCGACCAAGTCGTCCCGTTTGGCGGGGCGTACTCAGTTCCAGGGTAAAACAGGGTCTGGTTTTTCCTGTTTTTGGATCGCGGTGTGCGATCACCACAGGACGCGATGCCCCGAGCGGTTTGTCCGGCTTCGTAACGCCATTTACGGAATTGAAAACGGAGATACAGGGTGCAAGATACGAGTACCTGAACGAGGCTCGAGAAACAGGGACTTTTTGTGTCCGTGTCGTGTCCGACACGACACAAAGAAATTGGGAATTAGGGTTAGGGTTTCTGGATCTTGGCC
Organism: Iris macrosiphon; assembly: GCA_036927795.1. Classification (NCBI taxonomy): domain Eukaryota; kingdom Viridiplantae; phylum Streptophyta; class Magnoliopsida; order Asparagales; family Iridaceae; genus Iris; species Iris macrosiphon. The sequence continues at coordinate 152,424,042 of JAYESA010000014.1, forward strand.
GGAGGTGGTGGTTTGGGCGGCGGAGGAGGGCCGGGGTTGCGTCGCTGGGCTCGGGGGCTCTGCGGGGAGGTACGGCGAGGCGGCTGGGGGCTCGTCGGCGGCGGATGGTGTCGTCGGCGGCTGCTGCGGCCTTTGCTGCTGTGCTGCGTCGACGAGGGGAGCCGGAGGCGGCGCTCGAGGAGGGGAGAAGGGAGGAGGACGGCGGTGTCGGGGCTGTACGGGGCTCAGGCGGCGGCACGGCGGCGAGTGGGGGCGGTTAGGGGAGATGGTGGCCGGCGGGGAGAGGGTTCTCGGGCTTTATAGGGGAGAGGGGCGGTTAGGGGGGCCGAGCCAGGCGGAGAGGGAAGAGGACGTGGCCGCGGAGGGCGGGGCGAGCCGGGTGGAGCGGGGACGTGGCGCGGCGGGCGCGGGCGACGGCGCCGGACGTGTGGCAGCGCGGGTCGTGCGGGGTGAGGGCTGGGGTGCGGGTGCGGGTGACGGATGGCGGGTCGGGTTCGGATGGACCCGCCCGACCCACTAAGGATGGCTGGGCTGGGTTGGGCTTCGGCCTACTGGGCCGGTCCACTGGGCCGGGCCGGCCCAAGGAAAAAATAATAAAAATAATTATAATAATAATAATAAAAATTTAATAAAATCATTTAATTAATAATTAATTAATAAAAATAGTTTTTAGGTATTTAAAAATAGGTCTGAGGCCCAAAAAAATCCAGAAAAATTACCCTAAGTCCAGTTTTTCATTTTACACCCAAAAATATTATTTTTATAATATTTTAATATTATTTACTAACAAATAAAAATTATTTAATAATTAAGAACCTTGATTTTAATTTCAAAAAATTCCCAGAAAATTCCAGAAATTTGGAAAAATCCAAGTTTTAATAATTTTGAAAATTCAGGGGGTTTACACATTCTAAGCAAGCATTTCAGGATTCTTGTTTAGCAGACTTTGTTTCAAAGACAAGCTAGGTGAGTTCGTTCATTAACATGCAAGGCAGGTTCTATCATTCTCTTATGAAAATATTGCAAGCAAAAACTCAGGTTATTATTAAGGCGTGCAAGAATCAGAGAACAAAGTTCTGTCCACTCACCTGATACATAACGCCGACGTGGAGCGGGGCGTTACAACAGTTTTCTGCCGTCGCTGCCAAGCTGATCCGTGATGCGATCAACGACCAAATGGTCCGTGATCACGATAGAGAACCGATCCACGGTTGGATCACGCCTGAGCAGTAGACTGCAATGAAGGCGAGATTCGATGAACCCAAGTACAAGGAACGATCGAAGAAAGCAAAGACGGCTAGGTCGAAGGCAGGAAAGTGGTGTGGTAGTTTGATTTCTATGATAAAATATTTTAATCATCTGGTATGTATTCTATTGAGTATATATTATTTTAATACAAGTAGGATACAATATTTAATTTTAATAACAAAAAATATAATTTTTAATAGGTACAGAGGGGTGAGGACGCCAACATTGTGACAGTCTTCCTGGCCATCCATCGGAAGGACGAAAAGCTCATCGATGAAAAGGCCACGCAGACCTATGTACGTTTTACTACGCTCTATTAGTTTTAATATATCTTAAAAAATATGCAAATAGATATCTATATCGTTAGTAATAAGTAACTTAGACATTAGCAATCATATTTCTAGGAGGAGTATCTTAAACTACGTGAGCGGACGATTGTTAGTACACCTGCAGAGGGAGGGGCTGGTACTTTCTCGCAGCCCTCTACAGCTCCGTCGGTGGATGAGCTCTGGATGACCACTGTTGGTGGTCTTCAGAGGTGTACATACTACGGTACAAGATACTATGGCGCTTAAGTTATGACGCAGTCATCCAGGGCCCCCTCTGTCAGTGTGTATTTCTCACAGCCTTCGCAGGCGTCGGCACGAGCCCAGTAGAGCGTTGACCGTCAGATTACTGACCTGCGTGACGAGCTCGCCCCGCACACCCACTCGTCGTCGAGGCCGCTTGCCGCGACCGCTGCTGAAGTTGATGTTATTGTTGCTGTGGGGGTGGGGAGGGGGGAGAGGCAGGGAGGGGGACTGTAACGACCCATTCCGCTCAAGCGGAGAGCCGATTCAAATGACGTTATTGTGACGACCCGACCCACCTTGCTCAGAAAGAAGACTTTCTTGAGGCAAATGAATTCAGATTTGGCCCTTCAGGAGTTCAGACTTAGACTTTCAAATGCGCGCTCGGAGTATCGCTCGACCGAGACGAATCATCGCTAAGGTGGGTGGCTACGATGAACTTGTCTTTGCTTAGCCAGCACACATAAAAACTTTGATAATACATGCTAGATCGCTAGGCGATAACCTCTTTCATGCTAATAAAGAATACAACGCACCTAGTTAAGAAAATAATCCTATCTTGTATTGCTTGTGTTAGAACATGGAAATAAAACTTGGCTTATAGTTGGACCCTCGCATGCTACCTTAGCTTCGTGCTAGTTGACTCCGCTAATGCTTCGAGTAGATCATTATATACTCTTCATAGTACACTACTTCGCATGTTTTTACGGCTCATCTCATAGATTATGCCACCCAATATGTCCCTGTACGGTTTTACTCCTTGTACTACCCCTTAGACTCGTGCTAATGTAAATGCTTATGTTCTAAAGTAGACTATACAACAAGTTTCCTTATTCTTATGTTTCAACACTGTTTCAATGCTTGCTTGCCTTACATGCTAACTAGTACACACTCGTTGGTTTCAATGATTCTCACATAATTTTATGCCACGATCAAGTAATGCAATCTATGTCTTGCATTCATCTAGTTCACCGGAAGACAATCTAATAGTCGTTTCGTGCAAGTATGAACTTGAAAGTATTCGGGACCGTTAGGTCGCAAAGGCAATTTCCGAACGAGGGAACTACATCATGTTAAGTTAAGCAATACTCGTCCATGTACTGAATTGATGGATCGGGGAGTCGATATATTTGTGAGCAATCCTGTCTTGGACTAGAACTTGTACTTGACAAGATCCTGACTTGAACTTGTACCTGATAAGATCCTGATTTGAACCTGTACCAGAGGCCTAGAAGATTAGAGACTTGTATGGTCACGGACAACTTGGTGCACAAGGGAGATTTTTGAATTTTGTTCCGCATACGGTCACCGGGGCATCGGGGCCGATCCGACCGGTTGGAACCTCCTGACTGTAGTCGCCTGCGTCGGACGGGATGCATGCAATGCCCCATGTTCTTGCTTGCACACTATCTCTGTCCTGAGACTACACCGTCCTCTATGGTGTCATGCCAGTGACCTCCTATTCATATAGATTAAGTCATCCTCGCTTAACGGCAATCCATGTGCATGTCATTACATCACATCGAGTAATCTGGAATACCTGAAGGAATATGAGTATAAGATATATGTGCATATTTGAACATTGAGTAATCTATTGTAACCTATCTGAGTATAACACATCTGAGTAATCCGTGTAACTCGTGCACCTGAGTCAGAATCCCGCTCGTGACACTTGTGTTTGCTTATGCGATTCTTTGGATCATTATATATATTCGTGCTTGGTTTAACTTGGTTTTATCCTTGGACACAGAAGGACGAATGGTAAGATGGTAAGTCTTACCGTGTTACTCTTATATCGTACGATGCACTGCCACACAAGTTAGGCTTTTTATTATGCCATGAAATAGATTCTATGGCAAGACTGGAAAGACAACTTAATATGGTACACGAAACCTATATAACTTGTTTGGATTTATCGAGCGGGCGAGAAGCCTCCCCACCAATGCATTCATGTAATGATAACCCACCAGATTGCTTGTAGGGTACGGGAGAATATTATTCTTTGCGAAAACTCCTCGTGCGTGCTAAGGCGAGGAGTTCTCTCTGGAGCCTTGGAGCACTGCATCCGGAGCTGAAGCACATATACAAGACATAATGTTGGAACATCACCTATGTATCATTTTATGTTGTAAGCCACTTGGCACGCCTTTATTGTTTCGAGAGAGAGCGCTTGAGCGACCTGTAATCTCAGCCTACTATCGCTTGTAGGACTAATTCAATATCAATAAAGGGCTTATTTTATTTTTATATTTGTGTTATTCAATGCTTCCGCTATGACGACTCTGTAAACTTGTTACCAATTGTCTATTCGTTTCTTCTCCGCTGTATTCGGACTATCCGTGCGACTATGTGGCTTAGTTATTTTATCGCTTGTTCGGATCATGGTCTTGCACGAATATAGCTTATGCTCGTGCGATATCACGTTCCTGATGGGAATGGTTGTCCCACGGGAGGGCTGGTGTCACGCCCCAGTCCTAAAATACCGAGGGACTAGACACGTGGCAATGGCCAGCAGCACACACCGATGGACAAACCTAATTTGATGGATCCATCAGGGCGTACTTAAGCTGTAAAAACAAGTCTACGACAACATGGCACATCTAATCTCATCCACACAAGATATAAAATATGATCCACAGAATATAAGGAATGTAAATCATCAACCAGTATCAACAAAGTGCTTCGGGGAACAACCCGATAAATATCTGATACAATGGTTTAACAGACCAAAATATAAATGACAGAATAAAGTAAATACTGAGCACGAAACATAGATGCTCAGAAAAAGTCTTCAGCTAACACCTCGTCATCGGGTGTCGGTACAGCTCCTGTATCTGCTTCTGCTCCGGTCCCGTATACCTCGGGATAGATCTCGTCTGCAATCCTGGGGACATAATCCGGATCCAGGTCCTCAGGGGACATGGCAAGGTACAAAAAATACAAGCTAAAATAAATGCAGTGCAGCAAATAATGAAATAAATGGGGTAAGTATGTAACCATCTATGTGAAAATGCAAGTGAGAGCATCACGAGTACTCAGGCTGAGCCACTACAAGCTCTGTGTCGGGGAGCCGGTAGTGGTAATAACCGGTAGTGGGTCTAGCTCTGCTCCGAGAGTCTACAACCTCGCAATAATAGTAGATATACATAGAACAGCCTGTAGCCTATGTGTCTCTCTCCACCCAATGTAACCACGCATATCATGACCACAACGTCTCATGTCCATGTCAAGCGGGATCATAACTAATGCAACAAGTCATAAATATATAGGAATATAATATCTCTGTCTAGTCCTGTATCCTATACAGAATTACCATGAATATCTCAGGAAGATCCTGTCTCATGAACAGTGTCAAGTGTCCTGGGTCAAAGTGTACTTGGTAAGACAAGTACGAGAAGATAAAGTGTCACGAATGTCCATTTCTAGATGACAATACACAACACCGCGTACGGTGTTGGCACCTGACTAATAATCGGACGCTAAGTACGTCACACGGTCCTAGGTTAAGCATGCACAGCAATATAATGAACAAGAAAATATGTAATAATACTGCAGAGTTTGGCAAGGTACACTTGCCTGGGGTTTGAATACCAACAGTTGTCCCTGTATCAGTGGATCCTGTGGGTACTCCTCCAAAAGCTGTAATAAACATCACCAACGGTCTCAAAAGATATCAAATAGCTAGAAATGCCTGTCCTTAAGTCCAATTTGGACACAGGGGCAGAAATGACATTTCTGGGTCAAAGCGGGGTCCACATGTTGGCCACTTTGCACCGAAAAGCGTATCTGGGTCAAAGGTCTCCAAATTCCTCAAACTCAGCGTCTACAAGTCAGGAACGATGATACGAACCCAACGAAACTTCCAGAATTGGATTCCGATGAGCCGATCACAAAATTGCCCGTCAAGTGGAGCCTGTAGGGCCCACGATACGCGATTTCATCAACGTTCTCAGAATCGGACCAAACTTGGGTCGCAGGACCAGCGTATTGCTACGAGTCCGATGGCGTAAGTTTCGTCTCGATCCGACGTGTGTACACGAAGTTACAGCATGTTCCAGAATGGACGGATACGGGGCATTGTCGGCGGATACGCGTTGATTCCGGTGTGCACACACATCCGAATTGACTTCTGCGAAATCCCTGACATCCGTATCAACAACGCGCACATTTCGGTAAAGACCGCGTGTGACCAAGTCGTCCCGTTTGGCGGGGCATACTCAGTTCCGGGGTGAAATATGGCGTTATTTTTCCTATTTTTGGATTGCAGTTTGTGATCACCATAGGACGCGATGCACCGAGCGGGTTGCACGGGCACCGAGAGGGTTATACAGACTACACGTTGCAACTGACGGAATCGAAAGCGAAAATACGAGGAGGGAGAAAACGGTACCTGAATAGGGCTCCGTGAATCTGAGTTTCACGCATCCGTATGACTGTTTCGACACAGTACCTGTGTTCGAACCGCTGCTGTGTCCGTGTTTCCTGGGTTCTAGGGTTCTGGGCTGAAGAACTGGCCAGAGGGGATGGCTGCACCGTGGCCGGCCGGAGGGGATGCTGAACCGTTGGGGTCGGGGCTGCGCACAGCCGGTCGGGGTCGGCTCGCCTGGGGAGGGTCGGCTCGGCGGGGGATTTGGGCAGCGGAGGAAGGAGAGTCGACGAGGGGTTCTTGACGGAGAGTTCGGGGGCGGCCTGGCGGAGATGAGGGAGCCGGCGGCAGAGTCGAGCAGAGGGGGACGACCTGGCGGAGATGAGGGAGCCGGCGACGGAGTCGAGCAGAGGGGGACGGCGGCCGCGCGGGTCGGGGGAGAAAGGAGTCGACGAGGGGTCTGGGGCTGCTCGAGGCGGGAAAAGAGGGAAAGATCGGAGGAGATGACGGTGGGGTGGAGCTAGGGTTTCCGAAGGCTGGGCACGGATGTCGAGGCGGGGATTTTATACTTTGCTACAAGGTTTCCGGCGGGGCTAGGGCTTCCCAATTGGATTTTGGGTCCGGGTCGGGTTTGGCTCGGATCCGACCTGACCCGACCCAATATGCTGTTTTGGTTCAGCCAGTCTTGGTTTGGTTCGGTTTGGTTCGATTTATAGCCAATAGTTTTTAGGGCTTTAAACGCATTTTCGGAGTCCAATAAATTCATAGAAAAATATCCTATGTCCGGTTTTCCATTTTACACCATAAAATATTATTTTCATAATATTTTAATATTAATGAACATTATTTAAAAATCTTTTAATCACAAAATACCTTAGTTTTTATTTCAAGAAAATTACAGAAAAAATTTGGAAAAATGTATTTAAAGATTTTGAAAAAAATCAGGGGCTTACAATCTACCCAACTTATAAAAATTTCGTCCTCGAAATTAAAATTAAGCCACGTAGAAGACAAGGATGGTATAAGATTTGCATTGGTTAAAATGCAAGGCTAGGTTTAACGGAGTGGGCCAAGTTGCACGTTGCACATTCTGAAAATCATGGGAGAAATACACATGAGCGAAAATAGGTTTCTTCATGTGTTATGTCCAATAGTGTGGACACCTAAATGCTCTTTTGCATAAAAGCGCCCAACAATTTGAAAAATTGCACAAAGATGGAATAGAGGATGGGCATGTCTAGGACAAGAATATGGAATTTGTAGGAAGGCGGTAACTAATGAATTACTCCAATTATCGTAGCAATGGTAAGGTGCGCCAAGTGATACCATGTTGTAAAACTGAATAAAATACCTTATTCTATTTCTAAGTAGATTCGAGCTAGCCTCAGTCTCACTATCTAAGCCAAGTAGATCAAATTCTTAGGTGAGGGGATTTCACAATCCAGCCAACTTAAAACAATGTCGTCCTCAAAATTAAAATAAGGCATAATTTATTGATCCTTCATGTACATAAGGCAAGTCAATCGCAATCTCCTTGCGATAATTAAAATCCTAATCATATCCATCGCAATCACTTCAAGGTTAAGATTGTCACACCCCAATCTCCCGTAAGCCCAATAGTTCCTGCTGAACGTGAATCACCACATTGCAGCTCTCCCGCAGGACCATTATTCTCATCGGGACGTGATGCCGTGCAAGGCTAAAGTGCGCTTGCACAAGGCCAAAGCTTTGATACAAGGGCAAGTAAGCTATTCGATACTGAAGCAGCGACACACATATTGCAGTGAAGTAAAGAACACATTGGCACATGATAAACAAGCTCTTTTATTAATAATCGAAAGTGTTAGAAGCGGCACATGGCCGAGGTTATAATCGCTCAAGCACTCTTTCTCTCAATTACAATGACACCGTTTCATACATCATTTCCCTCTATACAAAAGCAGCTCAAAGCAGGCACAATCTTGATGCGGCTCGAGGCATCGACTCCAGATTTTTGGTTCCTTGGGATGAGGCACGGCTATCGCTTCCTGGATGAACGAGCACCTGAGAACAAGCAAACTGTTGGTGGGTTAGCACTTTATACAAGTACTGGTGAGATAAAACAACTGAACAGAAGCTACACCCCCTGAAACCCACACTAAGTAGACTTGTGGCAAAATATTGCATTACTAGTGATCTTACTAGTTTTACTTAGGTTCATTCCATGCAGCTCAGAACTAGTCAGATTATATCTTTTGAAAACATGAGTTGGAAACCAGTTTTGCATATTCGATACTCAAGCATACCAGCAACTATAAGGGACAGTGTTCTCGTGTAGTGCGCAGCATGTATTGTGCAACACAAACTAACTCTTGGGGCAAATCTCAAATCGAGGCAAGCATATTAAGTGGGCTATCATGCACTCAAGCAATTAAGGCAAAACATCTATATGATTTTGGTCCCCGAGAAACTCAGGATTGGCAGCGGAAATCCAGCTATCCAATAACTCACATACTGGTACTATTAGCAGCTGTGACCAAGGTTCAGCTTTGCACTAATAGCCATTGTCCAACCGATGCGAATGCATGAATCGCTATCCGATAACTCACGATACAGACAGAATAATCTAGCAGGCTATTGATAAACTCTTAATATTTCTTACCCACGGCCGAACGGTTATCCCTGCAGCAGACACACAAGTTAGCAATAATTTGCATAACATAAAGCATACAGTTCTCTAGTTTCCTGTTCGTCCCTGCATCAAACAGTTAGGTATGCAAGAAGGCTAGCCTAGCATGCGCCCTAACTACATGATGGTCCCCTCAACGGGATTAGCAGTTGGGACGTACAAGCCCATCTCACTAATAGATGGGCTACCAGAAGGACGTACAAGCCTTAGGTATCTAGTTCCAGATCTCTTCCCGGGCCAAACGATCCCCAGTGCCCCAGGGACCGCTCGAGAGATAATCCTTGTGCACAAGTTGTCCTGACCAAATGCGATAATGCAAGCTCCTATCAATACAAGATTATGCACATGATGCAGAACAAGCAAGCAAACACATTTATCAAGTCTAGATAGCCGAAGCTCACACTCTCAGTACACATTGCCTAATAGCCACACCCCCTGTAAGTAAGGTGTGTTAAGCCTCAGGGTGGACTATTAGTCTAGATTCACAAGCTCACGCCATTCGCCAAGTTCCATCTCATGACAAGCAATAAATGAAGCAAGTTCAAGCAAAGCTAACTCGTTAAACAAGTAACAAGCAAGAACAGTTCTATAACTCTAGCATGCAAATTCTATCTCTTGGGACAAGCATTCAAGTATTCCAGTCTAGCATACGATATTAAGAATAAGTGCAAGCAATCCTCTTTACTCTTGTTATTAGCATGGTAGGGTTCTATCTCTTATTAGGCAAGCAAGCAGATTCATTTTAATGACAAGCATTTTTATTTCTCTTATTAGGCAAGCAAGCAGATTCATTTTAATGACAAGCTATGTGAGTTCTCTTATTAGCATACTGAGTCGGTTCTAGCATTCTTCTTATGAAACAATCTTGTTAAGCGACAAGCATTCAAAACTCAGATTCATTATTAAGTCATGCGAGAATCAGATAATGCAGTTCTGCCCACTCACTTTGATTAATCGGTCGAGAACTCTCCGAGAAGACTTCCGTTCGAGCAAGCAAGGCGATCTCACTTGTACATAGTGCCTACGCGGAGCGGGGCACTACAAAGATGACCACTGTTCCAATCAAAATTCCACCTATGGTTATCTCTTCTCACTTTCTCAAATTATCCATATCCATATCCAAATTTAAATTAAATCCATAAACATCTTCAAGATTTAAATACGCAATTAAATTTTACCTCACGATCTCTAACTACCATAATCTCCTCTAGAAGCAGTTTGAGTCCAATATTATTCCTATTTTTACTTATAAAATTTTGTATGCTTCAACTCTTTAAATTCCATTCACATCCTCATTATTTCAAATAGGTCGTCCAACCAAAATTTTAATTCTTAATTCAAATTATCAAATTGAAAAATAATTTAAATGCAGTCCACCAATGTTCAAGTCTGAAATTCTATATTTATCCTCTAAATTCAAATTGATGATTTTATCTTCATTATTCAAAATTTAAATCATGTACCTAAGGATAAATATTGGGTCCTTAATATCAAGATTTTAAAATTCAAATTGATCCTCATTATCTTAGTCATTCTTCTAAAATTCTCAAAATTTAAAATGGCTTGAACCTCTCCCAATCTAATCTTACTCGATCACAGTCTAAAATAATTTTCTCTCGAGTTGATAATGCACTGCTACCCAACTTAGAATTTACCTATCTATCACATAAGGCTATATACCTTAAGAAAATATTCCTTAATATGTTTACTCATGTCATTCAATCCTCAAAGCTTCAATGCTGATTATATCATAGATGATATATCCTTAATTACGGAAGAATAATCCTCAAGTATGTTATCGGCCTATGGGGTATATCTAGTACTCTCTGTGTATCAAACTTTATACCCAGCACGAGGTTTTGTCCTTCCGAAATAAGGGAAGACGAAGATCAATAATAAGGAGTTCAAGGGGAGAGGTAATAGAATAGAAGTATCGGGATCAAGGCGTTTAGAGAATTCAAATGGGAATTGTCAAGGCAGTTATGGATTAAAATCCTATTTTGGTAATTCCTATTTATATGCTCGCATTAGTACCATTATGTAACCGATACGATCTGCTCAGACATATCTAGAGGGCAAGTTCATTTGTCTACTAATCAATAGATATCTCAATCCACGCAAAGTAGCATTACGAAGGGCGAATCAAGCACACTATGGTTGACCAGACCGTAATACACTGATTCTAAAATCTATTATTGTGGGCCTCCCCAATCCCCAATAATACATATGTCATGAACAAGCTCGATAAAAAATAAGCGTGCAAAACTAGGCTATAAAATAGCAGCATAAGTCAAGGTAGTATATGAAATATAAGTACGCCAGATGATGATGAAAGGAGGTACAAATTATTCAAGTTCACAAAACAAACAAAATAAGCAACAATAATAAAAGACTCTATAATCTCTACAGTTATCATACAACTTCCTTGTCTAAGTCGCTAGTCGACTAAACAGGGGCAAGGACCTCTAACTTCTATTGTCTGAATAACACTGTCATCTTTTGCTAGCATGCGATTAATGCCATTCAGTTATACCGCCTCGATGGGTCAAGTGGACTATGTGGTACTAGGATGTGAGGCATACTACCCAACTTATAAGAATTAAACTAATACTGTGACAGTCTTAAGAGGATCCTACATAATAACCTTGTACATGTAAATAAAACAGAAACTCTTATTAGGGTCTCCTGTGGTATCATGTAAGTAATAGTCATCTTAAGTCTTAATTATAGTGCTCATAGAACATGTGTCAATAGCGAGAATGGAAAGGTTACTAGTAGTCTAAAGGGGAAGGAAATATAACTCGTATCGAGGTAGGGGTACAAATTACGTGATTTAACACTAAGGGATAATCATCGGGTCACAAACTACAAGATTAACTCAACTTATCGATCTCTAACTACCAAGCACAAAATTTCAAATTCAATACTACAGCTATAATCCTAGCAAACTAGGGGTCCTTAACAAGGAATCAAATTACTTGGCCTACTATCAGAAGTGTCAGGTGGCACGAATTAAAAGACGGAGGGAAGAAGAACATATTTTAGTTGTTGCGCATTAGCGAACGTTAAGGTCGCAGATGAACAACAGATAAAATTAAAATATGGGGCTCTAGATAGCATCATGATTTTCTAAGGGAAAGTGGCATGCTAGTTGTTATGTTTGAGGTATGATTAGGAAAATGTTCTATACCTTGCTCTTGGCTTCCTAAGGCACTGCCTGCTTATCTCAAGACAAGAACCTAAATTTGTAGTTCTCCAATACTTATCTAACTGCGAAGGTTAGATTCAGTCATAATATTAAATTTTGGTTTCCTATTGGTTCCTCAATACTAGGGTCAAATATTATGGTAAAACTTCTAACTAACTCTAGTAGTGTCTATACTACTCTCAAGTCTTCATAACACATCAGGGGGTAATGGTAAACCAATTATAGAGATAAGGAATTCTAGGGTTTACTAGATATTCTAAACTTAGTAGGGTATCCACACTCTAGTGGTACTCTTAATTGGAAGGTTACCTTACTTATCATCTAACAACATGAACTTATATATTCTAAGAGAGGCTATACTCAAGAAACTAATAGGGAAGCACATGAATCAAGCAGGATACAATTTATCCGAATAGAATGAATTGGAAGGAGGATGAGTCATAGTCAGTGTGGATGAGATCCTATACTCTAATCCTAGTTGCAGGCTTGCTCGGTCCCTAAGTTGAAACTGAACAATTTAGTCGTAGACCTGCATGGGCCACCACAAAAACTATGTCATGCCCCAGTCCCAAAATACCGAGGGACTAGACACGTGGCAATGGCCAGCAGCACACACCGATGGACAAAGCCAATTTGATGGATCCATCAGGGCGTACTTAAGCTATAAAAATAAGTCTACGATAATATGGCACATCTAATCTCATCCACACAAGATATAAAATATGATCCACAGAATATAAGGAATGTAAATCATCAATCAGTCTCAACAAAGTGCTTCGGGGAACGACCCGATAAATATCTGATACAATGGTTCAACAGACCAAAATATAAATGACAGAATAAAGTAAATACTGAGCACGAACCATAGATGCTCAGGAAAAGTCCTCAGTTAACACCTCGTCCTCGGGTGTCGGTACAGCTCCTGTATCTGCTTCTGCTCCGGTCCCGTATACCTCGGGATAGATCTCGTCTGCAATCCTGGGGACATAATCCGAATCCAGGTCCTCAGGGGACATAGCAAGGTTAAGAAAATACAAGCCAAAATAAATGTAGTGCAGCAAATAATGAAATAAATAGGGTAAGTATGTAACCATCTACGTAAAAATGCAAGTGAGAGCATCACGAGTACTCAGGCTGAGCCACTACAAGCTCTGTGTCGGTGAGCCGGTAGTGGTAATAACCGGTAGTGGGTCTAGCTCTGCTCCAAGAGTCTACGATCTCGAAATAATAGTAGATATATATAGAACAGCCTGTAGCCTGTGTGTCTCTCTCCACCCAATGTAACCACGCATATCATGACCACAACGTCTCATGTCCATGTCAAGCGGGATCATAACTAATACAACAAGTCATAAATGTCTAGGAATATAATATCTCTGTCAAGTCCTGTATCCTATACAGAATCACCATGAATATCTCAGGTAGATCCTGTCTCATGAACAGTGTCAAGTGTCCTGGGTCAAAGTGTACTTGGTAAGACAAGTACGAGAAGATAAAGTGTCACGAATGTCCATCTCTAGATGAAAATACACAACACCGCGTACGGTGTTGGCACCCAACTAATAATCAGACGCTAATTATGTCACAAGATCCTAGGTTAAGCATGCACAGCAATATAATGAACAAGAAAATATGTAACAATACTGCAGAGTTTGGCAAGGTACACTTGCCTGGGGTTTGAATACCAACAATTATCCCTGTATCAGTGGATCCTGTGGGTACTCCTCCAAAAGTTGTAATAAATATCACCAACAGTCTCAGAAGATATCAAATAGCTAGAAACGCCTGTTCTTAAGTCCAATTTGGACACAGGGGCAAAAATGACATTTCTGGGTCAAAGTAGGGTCCACATGTGGGCCACTTTGCACCGAAAAGTGTGTCAGGGTCAAAGGTCTCCAAATTCTCCAAACTCAGCATCTACAAGTCAGGAATGATGATACGAACCCAACAAAACTTCCAGAATTAGATTTCGATGAGCCGATCACAAAATCGTCCGTCAAGTGGAGCCTGTGGGGCCCACGATACGCGATTTCATCAACGTTCTCAGAATCGGACCAAACTTGGGTCACAGGACCAGCGTATTGCTACGAGTCCGATGGCATAAGTTTTGTCTCGATCCGACGTGTGTACACAAAGTTACAGCATGTTCCAGAATGGACGGATACGGGGCATTGTCGGCGGATACGCGTTGATTCTGGTGTGCACACACATCCGAATCGACTTCTGAGAAATCCCACACTTCCGTATCAACGATGCGCACGTTTCGGTAAAGACCGCGTGCGACCAAGTCGTCCCGTTTGGTGGGGCGTACTCAGTTTCGGGGTGAAACAGGGCATTGTTTTTTCTATTTTTGGATCGCAGTTTGCGATCACCACAGGACGCAATGCACCGAGCGGGTTGCACGGGCACCGAGAGGGATATACAGTCTACGCGTTGCAACTGACGGAATCAAAAACGAAAATACGAGGAGGGAGAAAACGGTACCTGAACAGGGCTCCGTTAATCTGAGTTTCACGCGTCCGTGTGACTGTTTTGACACAGTACCTGTGTTCGAACCGCTGCTGTGTCCGTGTGTCCTCGGTTCTAGGGTTCTGGGCTGAAGAACTGGCCGGAGGGGATGGCTGCACCGTGGCCTGCCGGAGGGGATGCTGAACCGTCGGGGTCGGGGCTGCGCACAGCCGGTCGGGGTCGGCTCGCCTGGGGAGGGTCGGCTCGGCAGGGGATTTGGGCAGCGGAGGAAGGAGAGTCGGCGAGGGGTTCTGGACGGAGAGTTCGGGGGCGGCCTAGCGGAGATGAGGGAGCCGACGGCGGAGTCGAGCAGAGGGGGACGGCGGCCGCGCGGGTCGGGCGAGGAAGGAGTCGACGAGGGGTCTGGGGCTGCTCGAGGCGGGGAAATAGGGAAAGATCGGAGGAGATGACGGCGGGGTGGAGCTAGGGTTTCTGAAGGCTGGGCACGGATGTCGAGGCGGGGATTTTATACTTTGCTACAGGGTTTCCGGCGGGGCTAGGGCTTCCGAATTGGATTTCGGGTCCGGGTCGGGTTTGGCTCGGATCCGACCCGACCCGACCCAATATGCTGTTTTGGTTCAGCCAGTCTTGGTTTGGTTTGGTTCGGTTTGGTTCGGTTTATAGCCAATAGTTTTTAGGGCTTTAAACGCGTTTCCGGAGTCCAATAAATTCACAGAAAAATACCCTATGTCCGGTTATCTATTTTACACCATAAAATATTATTTTTATAATATTTTAATATTAATTAACATTATTTAAAAATATTTTAATCACAAAATTCCTTAGTTTTTATTTCAAGAAAATTGCAAAAAAAAAAGGAAAAATGTATTTAAAGATTTTGAAAAAATCAGGGGCTTACAGCTGGCGCGATAATTCGCGCCTAGCGGAAACAGCTGATCTTGCGAAAGATCAGGGCGTGACAGGGACTGGTGGCATGGAGGGGGGAGCGGGGGTGAGGGGAACTAGTGGAGGGAAGGGGGGAGCAGGGGAGAGGTGCGGTGGCGGGGAGAGCAGCTGCACGGGACGAGCTCGGTGGCCCGGGGGCAAGCTTATTGGCGGGGGGGGGGGGGGTAAGTGCTGGGGCGAGCACGACGACTGGGAAGGAGGGCGGGGCCGAGCTCGGGGGCGCGGGGTCAAGTGCAGGGGAGAAGAGAGGAGTATTTTCGTCCATAATTTTTGGTCAAATGGGTTGACCGTCAATTATGTACCAATTCCATCTAAAGTGCGAGAATTTGTACATTAAGGAAAAACAGTGGTGTGCACCGTAAAATATGGTAAATAAAGTGGGGGGAGGGGTAACTCAAAATTTCTCTAAAAGGAAAGATGCTCTTTAAATAAATATCCATAGGTGATTTCTTTGGCACAAATGATTACTACACTAGTCAGTTGGCTTTATAAATTTTTTTACATCTTATCGTTTGAGTTGACGAGAATTATAAATTTTTTTACTAACAAATAACTTATATATTTCTATTTATTATATACATAATATATTATATAACTTATATTATATATAATATATATAAAAATTTGGGCCGGCCCGGTTGTCATTCCCCGTTCCCGATATACGTATTTGGAACGTATTTTTATTTTAGCATGGTTGCATATGCATGGAGACTAGACCCATTCTTTGGTTTAACCTGGTTCATGGTTTATTTTGTGGGTTGGTTCAACTCATGAGAGCCTTTGGTTCAACTCTCAAACCCTTCCATATATAACCCAATATTTTATCTCTCTCCTAACTTCTTCATTACTTACTCATTCTTTAGCTTTCTCTCCCTATTTCATAGGCAAGTACACCTTGCATAAGAAATAGAGAAACCCTCCATATTATTGTGCTATTATGTTTATTATGTGTTTCTACGCACTTTTAGTTCTTGGAGTTTTCTGTTTTGTTGGATGGATTAGTATAGATCTATATTTCTAACTTAGGATTTTATTGAGTTTCATGAGTTTTCTTGGTTTTGATCTATTAAACTTGTGTCTTTGAAAACTAGTTTTTTTCTACAAGATAGAGCTTTCAATTTAGAGAATTTTGGCTTTTGGTTCACTCTATTTGGACTTAAAATAAGGATTTTATGAATAAAATAAGATTTCAGTTTTTGGAGCTTTTTTGCCACGGCCGAACTGTTGTTGGAGAAGACAAAGTTATCATACGGCCAGTAGGCATATGCGGCCGAGAGTGTCATGCGGTCCGAGAGAGTTATACGGCCTAAACTATTGCCGCATACTGACAACATACGTCCATCTTGTTGGACGCATGACTACTGTTTACACAAGTGTCCTTGAACACCTTGTGCTTTCACTCACTGAATGAATAAAATTTTTTGCTTAGTCCTAGAGAACTCCATACGATAATCACTTCATGCAGCACCAACACCCATACGGCCAGGAGAGCATGCGACCACTAATTTCTTGGACACATGGCTCTGAACCGTTGGTACTTATTTCTATAGTTTTGTCTTTTCTTCCTGACACACTTTATGGCTTATCACATCAGTCACCTCAGCCACTTTATGTCACATCACTAATACTTTATTTATTTGACTGTCACTTCAACACTTGCCCTAAGGAGTAGACTTAACCCTGGGCATACGGCCTGACTTCATGCTGCCTGACTTTTCATGCGGCCAGGATTGTCACGCGGCCTGATTTCCCATGCGGCCTAGAGACCCATGCGGCCTTGCTTGTTTTGATTGAATGTCTTCTTGATTCATGTGATCCAATATATAATTGGTAATTGGACTCGAATACTGTATCCGTGCTGATACCACTATTGCCTGATTATTATTCATGATTTAATGTGCACCGAGGAGCGACATATCCTGTCATATATTAAGTGATTATATTTGGATTCTGTATCGAGAATGCCTCCAATTTCCTGAACGCGAGATATTATAAATATATACATTATTTTTCCAGCACGGGCATAATAAGCGAGTCAAACTACCAAAGCGTGGCTAGGATATTGATTGTATAAATATTGCATATACGCTTGGGTGAATCCAGATTTGACTTCCATGGATTCATATATAGCGTACCCGTACTTTGTACGACATCTTAAGAAAATTTTTTATGTGACCATGCCTTGAGATTTCAAACACAACATATGGCTAATTAAGTAACTAAAAGTGATAGTAATATTTGGATGGAACGGTATTCCGAGATTATGCCAACGAACCTTCCCACAGAGATTCGTTCTAAGTGTGTTGTGGGCTGGCCACCACAAATACTGTATATCATCTGCCTTAGTGGAGTACAGTATCTGATTTATTATTATGCCGAGCCACTGTTTCAATATAGGAACACTGGAACCGCTAATACCGTATTTTTAGCGCAGTATCCCTACGAGGGACTGGTGTATCCTGCAAGTGCCTATTTTATTATATTGGTTCGATTAGCTCATGTTCGGCACTGGAGTGATCTGAGGATACTTATTATGCATTATTCTGAGATAACCTCAGACTCCACAAAATAACAAGTCGTACAAATGATTGGCCGATTTTGGAAGAAATAAATTTGGTTGTGATTATATTATTTAGCTAGTAGCCTAGGGAAGTGGACTATCATAGTGTGATGGTCCAACCCTTGTCCTTATTTGGTTGTAGGGTTGAGCCTTAGCGCTAGGATATGCCATGGACCTAAGTTACGACACTGAACCCGTATTATTATATTATTTTCGCTGGGTTTTTGTTTCCCCATTTTGTGATTTCTTTGTGGTACTTGCTATTTGCGGGTCTAACCCCACTGGTTTTGCATGGCCTGGTTTTGAGCCAATACTTTAGGATCCAACGTACTTTTCCATAACTCATGGCGTGCACCAGGAATAAGGTCGCAGGGGATACTTGAGGATCCAACGTACTTAGCCACCGACACCTGTTAGCCGGCTCGTCTGGACATTAGTTTTCCTTACACAATTGTATTAAATCAGACTATAGCGGATCATTGTCATGTACTTATGTTACTCTTCCGTCATCTTATTTTGCACAGCTAGATTCCAGAATATTTTGAGAAAGCATTTAGGATGCCTTACTGCTTATCATATATGCTCTATGCTTACTATTTCTTGTTTGAATGGTTGAGACAGATAAGTTCTTGACCATAAGAGACTTGATTGTAGCATGCACCTCTTGTCTTATACAACCGTGATCGCCGTACGACGTATGGTACCTTGTACGGGGTAGCTGGCCAGTCCGTCTTCGTATTCCGGTACTGGGATGTGACATAGTTTTAGTGGTGGCCTATGCAGGTCTGTTCTTCAGACTTGTGGTGTGTCATGGTCATAGGAGTCTCAATCAAATACGATCCTTCTTGAAATTCTGAATTCATACTCTTTGATACTTAGCTTAAATTCTTCCAGATTGGTTGCTTCCTTATTCCTTCTCGTCCTGTTCTTGATTATTTTTTGTGCTATTCTTTAGGGCTTCTCCTTCTGTCGATGCCGCATCAATAAGAGAGGCAGAGTTGCCAGTGAAACAAAATCCTGTGGAACCCTACCCAAGGATCCGAGTTGAGCCCACGATGAATGGGACAGAGCAGCAGGCTCCAGGTATTCCCGTACCTCCCGCAGTACCGACAATACTGGATACCTCGGCCTTGCTAGAGATTATCCGTGAATTATTGGCTACCCAATAATACTAGATGGTGGTGCAACAACAACAACAACAACATCATCAACAACAACTCAAGCAGCAGGAAGAGAATGTCTTGTTGAACCAAGGATTGCAAACAGCCTTAAAACGAGGCAAGAGAACAGATTCTGGGGCATCTGTTAGATTTTGCAGAATGAACCCCAGATATTTCGATGGCATGGAGGACGCAATCATGACAGATGATTGGCTCCAGGATATTGAGACCATTCTGACAGCGGCTGAAGTTTTGGCCAAGGAACAGGTTGTCCTGGTTCGCCTATAACTCCAAGATCTGGCAAGAGATTGGTGGGCTACGATGGAGGTAGGACTGAGGCATCCTATTTTATGGAAGAATTTTTGGACCCGGTTCAGGGCAAAGTACTTCGGGATTGTGGCTCAGAGTAAGTTGCATCAAAGTTTCATTAATCTCAAGCAAGCAGGAAGGACAGTAGACGACTATGAGGCAGAGTTTTGTCGACTTAGCATATTTGCTCCAACCATGGTGGCAACGGAGTTGGAAAGAACAATTAGGTTCCAGCATGGCCTTTACTTGGAGATCTTGCACATGGTAGAGGTACATGACTACCAGACCTTCGAGGCAGTATTGATAGCAGCCAAGAGGGTTGAGCTTACTTCCCAGAGGATGGCATCAAGAAGAGTGGATCGGAAGCGGCCTCATGGATAGAACAATGAGGGAGGACCAGTACCCCGAACGTCAGCACCATCACCTGTCATTCGTATACATGATTCAGTTCCGTGGAGGATGACAGTTTCGACAGTGACAGTACCAACTCGGCAACAACAGCCGAGGCAGCAGCAACAGCAGCAACAACAACAACGACGAGGAGCACCGACAAGTTGTACCTACTATCGCAAAGGAGGTCATACCCGAAATATTTGTCGGGCAGCTAACAAACTATGTTTGAGATGTGGGATCCCTGATCGCAAGATTACCATGTGTCCATTGATGCAGAGGCCAGGAGGGCCAGTACAACAAATTCCTGCATTGCCAGCTCTAAGGGCAGTGTAGCAGGGAGGACTAGTAGTAGCAACACGACATTTAGCTCAGCATCCGTTGTCGACACATGCCCAGATTTATAGGCAGCAACAGTAGAATCAGCAGGGGCCGCAACCATGGCATTAAGGAAGACAGCAGCAGGGAGCTCAATAAGGCCAAGGGAAGGCACTCACCCTATTTTTGGAGGAAGCAATAGTGTCGGGCAACGTGATGGCAGGTAACATTTTCGTTACAACCTTTCCTGCCATACCTTTATTTGATTCTGGAGCTTCGCACTCATTTACATATGCACAATATGTGACACATATTGAATTAAAGTTTGAGACATTGCCAGCGAGGCTGATTATACTCACTGGCAATGGGATCATAGAAGTTAGTAAGGTGCGCCTAGTATGTCCAGTCGTAGTATATGGGCATTTATTACATGCAAATTTGATCGAGTTTCCTATGAATAACTTTGATGTTATCTTAGTCATGGACTGATTGAGAGACAGTCATGCAACGATAGACTGCCGCGAGGGTAGAGTATTGTTTAGAATTCCAGGTCTAGAAGAAATTGTCCTTAGCAGAATAGCAAGAGACCAGCATAAGGGAGGAGTCGCAACAGTAGCAAGGAAAATAAACCCGCTGTCCAAGATAGTTGAAGAGTTCATAGATGTCTTTCCCAACGATCTTTTTAGATTACCCCCAGTTAGAGCAGTAGAGTTTTGTATAAAGTTGATGCCAGGAGCAGAACCAGTATCCCAGAAGGTGTACCCTATGTCACCATCAGAGCTTGATCAGTTATATCGACACGTGAAAGAACTGAAGGCAAAGAAGTTTATTCGGACTAGTACATCACCATGGAAAGCCCCAACGGTATTGGTGAAGAAGAAGGATGGATCGACGCGGTTGTGTATAGATTACAGACGGCTTAATGCAGTGACCATGAAGAACAAGTATCCATTACCAAGGATTGATGATTTGTTTGACCAGTTAAGTGGAGCAAGAGTCTTCTCCAAGATAGATTTACGATCAGGATATCATCAGGTGCGAGTCCGGGAGCAGGATATACCGAAGACAATATTTAGGTCACGATATGGGCAGTACGAATTCTTAGTTATGCCATTTAGACTGACTAATACTCCACCAGTATTCATGGACTTGATGAACCATATTTTATGCCTTACTTAGACCAATTTGTGGTATTATTCATCGATGATATCCTGGTATATTCTCGAAATGAGGAGGAGCATGAAGAACATCTCAGGATAGTTCTACAAACTTTGAGGGAGCACCAATTATATGTGAAGCTTAGTAAGTGTGAGTATTGGCTGGATCGTATATCCTTTCTTGGGCATATTATTTCTGGTGCAAGAGTGTTAGTTGATCCCAAGAAGGTAGAGGCAGTAGATAACTGGCCAGTTCCAAAGACAGTAGCGGAAGTGCATAGTTTCCTGGGCTTGGTAGGATACTATAAAAGATTTATGTTAGATTTTGCTAAAATTTTGGCACCATTGACTAGGTTGATGTGCAAGGAAGTTAATTTTGTATGGTCAACGAAATGTCAGATAGCCTTTGAAGAGTTAAAGAAGAAGTTAATCTCTGCACCAATTCTTACTCTTCCAGTAGGCTCCAGAGGATTCACAGTGTACTATGATGCATCAAGCAAGGGACTTGGATGTGTTTTAATACAACAAGGAAGAGTGATAGCGTATGCTTCTCGGCATCTCAGAGATCACGAGAAGAACTATCCAACTCACGATTTGGAGCTAGC
Source organism: Iris macrosiphon (assembly GCA_036927795.1). NCBI lineage: Eukaryota > Viridiplantae > Streptophyta > Magnoliopsida > Asparagales > Iridaceae > Iris > Iris macrosiphon. Next base: position 152,446,014 of record JAYESA010000014.1, read on the forward strand.
AGCAGCAATGTTTGCACTTAAGCCAAGGAGGCACTACTTATATGGCGATCGAGTAGAATTATTCATGGATCATAAGAGTTTGAAGTATGTGTTCACGCAGAAGGACCTAAACATGAGACAGAGAAGGTGGCTAGAGTTGTTGAAAGACTATGACGTAGAACTTCAGTACCATCCAGGCAAGGCTAATGTAGTAGCTGATGCACTTAGCAGGAGATGCAGAAAATTTATGTTGACTACTCAGAAGCACATTTTAGAAGACTTAGGAGAGATGGGTATTGAGATAGTACTTCCACAGAGTATAGGAGTTCAGGCTAGCCTACAGATTCACTCAACTTTGATAGATAGAATCAAATTAGCTCAGGCAGAGGACCCGAAGATTCAAAAGCTAGAAAAAGAATGTGAGATAGGTCTTTAGAAGGAGTTGACAATACATGTGGATGGAACACTAAGGTTTGGGAATCGTCTATGCGTCCCAAGCGGGGATATTCGGCAAGAACTTATGACTGAAGCACACAGTTTCCAGTATTCCATTCATCTAGGAGGCATGAGGATGTACCAAGTTATCAAGCAACACTTTTGGTGGAACGGAATGAAGAGAAAAATAGCACGCTTCGTATCACGATGTCTGATATGTTAGCAAGTGAATGCAGAACAACAGAGACTAGCAGGATTGTTGCAACCGCTTCATATTTCAGAGTGAAAGTAAAAATACATCATAATGGACTTTGTGACTGGTTACCTATATCAACGATGGGTCGAGATGTAGTTTGGGTGATAGTAGATCGTCTCACAAAAGTAGCTCACTTCCTTCCTTTTCGAGTAGGACAGTCTATATAACAATTGGCCGAAATGTATATGCGACAGATAGTGAGACAACATGGTATCCCAGTAAGTATCATATCAGATCGAGACACACGCTTCACTTCTTATTTTTAAAAAAGTTTGCACCAAAGCTTGGGCACCAAGTTAAGATTCAGCACAGCTTACTACCCTCAGATAGACGGACAATCAAAAAGAACCATCCAGACCTTGGAAGATACGCTATGAGCCTATACCTTAGATCTTGGTGGATCTTGGGAGAATTACCTTCACTTGGTAGAATTTTCATACAATAATAGTTATCAGGCCAGTATTCAGATGACACCTTTTGAAGCACTATACGACATGAAGTGTAGATCACCGTTGGCTTGGGAAGACATTGGTGAGAGAAAGATGTTAGGCCATGAAATAATCACGCAGACAGTAGAGATTGTCAAGCAGATCAAAGAGCGACTTCGGATTGCACAAGATAGGCATAGGCATTAGGCAGATCAGCATCTTAGACCTTTAGAGTTTTGTGTCGGCGACCACATATTTTTGCAAATTTTTCCCACCCGTGGAGTCATTAGGTTCGGGGTTCGCGGGAAGCTTAGTCTGCGATACATAGGTCCGTTCGATATTCTCGAGAGGGTAGGTGATGTTGCTTATCGTCTTGCCCTTCCGCCTTCGTTACATAAGGTATACGATGTATTTTATGTATCTCAGTTGCGTAGGTATATTTCGGATCTGAGTCATATCCTCGATCACTCTGAATTAGTTGTTGGTACCGACTTATCTTACAAGGAGCAACCCGTAACCATATTGGACCGAAGGGAGAAGGTGCTCAAGAATCAGACTATTTCTCTTGTCCTGGTTGCTTGGGGACATCACACTCTTGGAGAATCAACGTGGGAGCGCGAGGACGATATTTTGTCTCGGTACCCGCACCGGTTCGATTCGGAAGGTATATTCTACCTTATGCCTTCGTATCTAGTTTCCGTGATCTGGTGATCACCTATATGTTGTGATGATATTGCTTGCATGTGTAGTTGCTAGTAGATTTGTATAGTGCTTGTCCTAACTTCTATAGCTATTGCTTGGATTCGAATTTCGAGGACAAAAATTTTCTAAGGTGGGTAGAGATGTCACTCTCCGTTCCCGATATACGTATTTGGAACGTATTTTTATTTTAGCATGGTTGCATGTGCATTGAGACTAGAACCATTCTTTGGTTTAACCTGGTTCATGGTTTATCTTGTGGGTTGGTTCAACTCATGAGAGCCTTTGGTTCAACCCTCAAACCCTACCATATATAACCCTCATTTCTTCATTACTTTCTCCTTCTTTATCTTTCGCTTCCCATTTCATAGGCAAGTACACATTGCATGAGAAATAGAAAAATCCTCTATATTATTGTTCCATTATGTTTATTATGTGTTTCTAAGCACTTTTAGTTCTTAGAGTTTTTGGTTTTGTTGGATGGATTAGTGTAGATCTATATTTCTAACTTAGTTTTTTATTGGATTTCATGAATTTTCTTGGTTTTGATCTATTAAAATTGTTTCTTTGAAAACCAGTTTTTGCTACATAATAGAGCTTTTAATTTAGAGTATTTTGGCTTTTGGTTCACCCGATTTAGACTTAAAATAAGGATTTTATGGACAAAATAAGATTTTATTTTTTGGAGCTTTTTCGCCATGGCCGAACCTGCTGTTGGAGAAGACGAAGTTCCCATCCGGCCAGTGAGCATATGCGGCCGAGAGTGTCATGCAGCCTGAGAGGGTTATGCGCCCTAAACTCTTGCCGCATACTGACAGCATGCGTCTATCTTGTTGGACGCATGACTACTGTTTACACAACTGTCCTTGAACACCTTGTGCTTTCTCTCACTGAACGAATAAAAACTTTGCTTAGTCCTAGAGAACTCCATGCGGCCAGGAGAGCATACAACCACTAATTTTTTGGACGCATGGCTTTGAACTGTTGGCACTTATTTTTATAGTTTTGTCTTTTCTTCCTTACACACTTTATAGTTTATCACATCAGTCACCTCAGTCACTTTATGTCACATCACTGACACTTTATTTATTTGACTGTCACTTCAATACTTTCCCCAAGGAGTAGACTTAACCCTGGGCATGCGACCTGACTCCATGCGACCTGACTTTTCATGCGGCCAGGATTGTCATGCGACCTAATTTTCCATGCGGCCTAGAGACCTATACGGTCTTGCTTATTTTAATTAAATGTCTTCTTGATTCATGTGGCCCAATGTATAATTGGTAATTGGACTCGAATTCTGTATCCGTGCTGATACCACTATTGCCTGATTATTATTCATGATTTAATGTGCGCCAAGGAGCGACACATCAGGTCACGTGTTAAGTGATTATATTTGGGTTGTGCATCGAGAATGCCTTCAAATTCCTGAATGCGAGATATTATAAATATATACATTATTTTTCCAGCACGGGCATAATAAGCAAGTCAAACTACCAAAGCGTGGGTAGGATATTGATTGTATGAATATTGCATACACGCTCGGGTGAATCCAGATTTGACTTCCATGGATTCATATCTAGCGTGCCCGTACTTTGTACGACATCTTAAAGAAAATTCTCATGTGACCACGCCTTGAGATTTCAAACACAACATAGGGCTAATTAAGTAACTAAAAGTGGTAGTAACATTTGGAGGGAACAGTATCCCGAGATTATGCCAACGAACCTTCCCACAAAGATTCACTCTAAGTGCGTTGTGGGCTGGCCACCACAGATATTGTATATCATCTTCCTTAGTAGAGTGCAGTATCTGACTTATTATTATGCCGAGTCACTATTTCAATATAGGTACCATGGAATCGCTAATACCGTATTTTTAGCACAGTGGCCCTACGGGGGACTGGTGCATCCTGCAAGTGCCTATTTTTTTATATTTGTTCGGTTAGCTCATGTTCGACACTGACGTGATCTGAGGATACTTATTATGCATTATTCTAGATAACCTCAGACTCCACAAAATAGCAAGCCGTACAAATAATTGGCCGATTTAGGAAAAAATGGATTTGGTTGTGATTGTATATTCAGCTAGTAGCCTAGAAAAGTGGACTATCATAGTGTGATGGTTCAACCCTTGTCCTTGTTTGGTTGTAGGGTTGAGCCTTAGCGCTAGGATATGCCATGGACCTAAGTAACGACACTGAACCTATGTATTATTATATTATTTTTCCTAGGATTTTGTTTCTCAATTTTGTGCTTCCTTTGTGGTACTTGCTATTTGGGGGTCTAATCCCACTGGTTTTGAATGACCAGATTTTGAGCCAGCACCTGAGGATCTAGCAAACTCTCCCCCAACTCATGGCGCGCACCAGAAATATAGTCGCAGGGGATAGCGAGTGGATTTTTTCTTCTTCCCTGCTCGTCTTGTACATTTACTTCTTTTTGGCGTTTAGCCACCAGCACCTGTTAGTCGGCTCGCCTGGACATTAGTTTTTCTTACATGATTGTATTAAATTAGTCTACTGCTGATCACTGTCATGTATTTATGTTACTCTTCCAGCTTCTTATTTTGCATAGCTGGATTCCAGAATATTTTGAGAAAGCGTTTGGGATGCCTTATTGCTTCTCATATATGCTCTATAATTACTGTTTCTTGTTTGAATGATTAAGACATAGAAGTTCTTGACCATATGAGGCTTGATTGTAGCATGCACTCCTTGTCTTATACAGCCGTGATCGTCGTACGACGTATAGTACCTTGTACGGGGTAGTTGGCTATGTCCGTCTCCGTATTCCGGTATTGGAACGTGACACCGGTCCAACCCAAAACTGACCCGGACCCAGCCCGGTCAACCCGGACCGCCAACCATTGGGTCATAGGCCCGGGCTGGGTCGGCCTTCAGTGCCTACGGGCCGGGCCAACCCGGACCGGTCCACGCCTGGGTTTGAATCTGGACCGGCCCAAATCCGGTCAAAACCGAACCTCGGCCCGGCCCAGCCCGACCCGGCCCATTACACACCTTGAAATAAGAGAAAAGGAATAAGATAATTTTGATCAAATAAAAAAAAGAAAAGAAACTAATTTATACCATGACATATCTATACTAATATATATAAAAAAATCGATCCCCACTTAGAAATAGCCTTCAATCTCTTCCTTTCCTTACAATGTTGTAAAAGTACTCTTGCCTCATTTTGCAATATTTTTGAGATATGAAATATATTTTAGGGCTATGAGACACCTAATATATATAGCCTTAAACCCACAATTAGTATTCTGATTATATATAAGAATACCCAATCCAAATCTATTGACATATTTCTATTATATGTAGGAATACCCAATCCAAATATATTGAGGTATTCCTATTATATGTAGGAATACTCAATCCAACTCCGGAATATTTTTCACATAGGTTGGAAACCCTATCCACTCCAACAAATCTTCTCCTTCACAACGAGGGGGTCGTTATCCCGACGATCCGTCTGCAGTACTCAAACTTTTCCCTTGGAAAAGTTTATGTCAACATGTCTGCTCCATTGTCATCCGTATGAACCTTCTCAAGCATCACTTGCTTCTTTTCAACCATATCCGGTATCCAATGATACCGGGTATCAATGTGCTTGGACCGGCTATGAAATATTTGGTTCTTCACAAGGTGAATTGTACTCTGTCTATCGCAAAGCAAAGGGTACTGCTCTTGCTTTAGCCCCATTTCCTGCAACAGCTTCTTCATCCACAATAACTCCTTGCAAGCCTCCGTTGTCGCAATGTACTCTGTCTCTGTCGTTGATAAGGCAACACACTTCTGCAACTGCGACTGCCACGATACCGCTCCACCAGCAAACATTACCACATAGCCCGAAGTCAATCGCCTCGTGTCTACATCTCCAGCCATATCAATATCGGTATACCCAACCAGCTTTGGCTCGTTACCACCAAAAGAAAGTCTCCAATCGGCAGTGCCCTGAAGGTATCGTAGAATCTACTTGACCACACTCCAATGTACCCTTCCAGGATTGGAAGTATACCTGCTAACTGTCCCAGTGCATGAGCGATGTCTGGCCTCGTACACACCATAGCATACACGAGACTCCCCACAGCTGAGGCATATGGAACTCGCTCTATATCTTTCTTCTCGTCCTCGGTAGATGGACACTGCTCCTCAGTGAACTTAAAGTGAGCCACAATGGGGTTACTCACTTTCTTCGATCCATCCATCCCAAAACGCTAAAGTACCCAGTGAATATACTTCTTTTGGGATAAGTCTAGCATCTTGGACTCTCTCTCTCTCGGCTGATCTCCATCCCAAGAATAGTCTTTGCTGCGTCCAAATCCTTCATAGAGAATGTCGCGCCCAGTTGGCGCTTCAACTCCGCTATCCTAGTGACATTCCGACGCACCAGTAGCATATCATCAACATAGAATAGTAAAATGATAAAATTATCCTCGGTAATGTATCTCACAAATACACAGTGGTTCGACGTCGTTCGTTCATAACCATGCTCCCCCATAAACGACTCGAACTTCCTGTACCACTGCCTCAGAGCCTGCTTTAAACCATACAAGCTCTTCCTCAACTGGCAGACCAAGTATGACTTGCCCTTCTTATAGAATTCCTCTGTCTGCCCCATGTACAACTCCTCCTCAAGATCACCGTGGAGGAATGTCGTCTTCATGTTCATCTACTCGACCTCCAAGTCAAAATTGACTGCCAATGCTAGCACCACCCGAATAGACGACTACTTGACGACTAGCGAAAAGATCTCATCATAATCTATGTACTTTCGCTGACCGTTGCCTTTAACTACCAGCCTCGCTTTGTATTGAGGGCAAGTAACATCATCTGTTTGCTTCACTCTGAATATCTATCAATTTTTTAAAGCCTTCTTGCCCTTTGGCAACTGCACTAGCTTATAAGTAGAATTGGCATATAAGAAACTCATCGTCTCCTGCATAGCCTCCATCCACTCCTACATGTGTTCATCTTCCATAGCCTCTACAAAACATTCGGGCTCTCCCCCGTCAGTAAGTAGCACATACTCACCCGGTGAGTATCTCGTAGATGGTCGACGCTCTCTATCGCTCCTCCTCAATGGAACCATTGGTGCTGGCTGTATATCAACAGCCTCCTCCCCTTTAGGGACTACCTCCTCAGCATGCTCATCCTCCTGAGGGTCACCCTGACCACCATCAGTAGGCTGATGATCTTGGTTTGGAGTAACTCTATGTACTGGCTCCTCTATAATTGGATCCTCTGCGATGTCTCCTGGAAACTGCTCGAAGCAAAATGACTCTAACTCAGGCAATTCCTCAGCCTCATAAGGAATCTCGAAATCCTGAGTGTTGGTCATGGTCTGATCCTCGACGAAAACTATGGCCCTGCTTCTGTAGATCTTTCTTACTACTGGATCGTAGAGTCTATAACCAAACTCATCCCGACCGTAGCCGACAAAGATGCACTGCCTCGTCTTCGGCTCAAGTTTGGATCTTTTGTCCTTCAGTATATGCACAAAGTCCTTACAACCAAACACTCACAGGTGATTCTATGATGGCTATTTGTCGTACCAAACTTTGTCAGGAACATCACCTTGCAAAGGAGTACTAAAAGATAAATTAATAATATAAGCAGCTGTGTAAAGTACCTCACCCCAATAGCTGCCCGACAAGTTTGCTTTTGATAGCAAACACCATACCCTCTCCATCAACGTCATGTTCATTCGCTCTGCTACACCGTTGAGCTGCGGTGTCTTTGGTGGAGTCTTCTCGTGTTGTATCCATTGTTCTATGCAATAAGTATCAAAGGGACCGATATACTCGCCGCCATTGTCCGACTGAACACATAGCATCTTCTTGCCCGTCTCCCTTTCAACAAAGGCCTGAAACTCTTTGAAAGTGGGCATCACCTGATCCTTAGTCTTTATAGCATAGACCCAAATATTCCTGTAACAGTCATCAATAAATGTTATAAAATAAGAAGCACCACCAATGAATTTTATCTTTATAGAACCTCAGACATCCGAGTGAATCAACTCAAACAATACCGGCTTCCTTGAACTTGGGTAACTTTGGAAAGATACCCTATTTTGCTTCATCGCCAAACAATGCGTACATCTCTCTAATTTTATAGACTTTTAGCCCTGGAATCACCTTCTTGTTCACCAACTAGTTCATCCCCTTCTCGCTGATATGGTTGAGCCGCCTGTGCCACAACTCAGTAGACGCATCAGTAGCTGCGTTTACCTCATGTGCCTCATGTGTGCTCCCTTCCATATAATAGAGTCCGGACTTCTTGCTTCCTCTGGCAATTACTATCGAACCTCTGGAAAGCTTTTACTGACCGTTCTCGAATAAGTTAAAGAAACCATCTTCATCCAACTTTTCAACCGATACTAGGTTAAAACGGATATCAGGGGCATGACAGACATCTTTGAGAACAAGAACTGCATCCATTTTTGTCCTCAATTGTACATCTCCAATAACAACATCTTTCGATATATCTCCGTTGTCCATCTTCAACACTCCACAGTCGTCTATTGTGTAAGTAGCAAATAGTGCACTGTTATGAGATACGTGCTATCATGACCCGTACCCAAAATATGGGCACAAGTGGTGAACAACGTCCAGCCTACACTGCAGCATCGATGATAGAACATTATCTGGGTCAACATAACTATCTACACATCTCACACAATATATATAAGGTACCTGTCACATCATCTCAACTCTAAATGGAGAAACAATATGATATATGATAATTAATACTCAACCACAATATAAAGCTTGAGGATGATAAGGCATGATATGGAAGAAAAGGGAAGAAGAAGTACAAGAGTCAAATACAACACAAGTCCAAAGTCTAAATCTCCACAAAGGTACACAATATATAATACATGCCATAAAGTCTAACTAATGTCAATACAATCTCATAATGGAAGGTCTAAGCCTCTCCAGCTGATAGTACTATATCAAGTGGCTCTACGGGTGCTGGCTCAACTGTCTCGCCATCTGTGGCCTATAGTGCGTAGGATACCAATCCTCTAATAAGTCATCTGAAAAAAATATTCAGTCATGATGGAGCGAAGTATAACCCTAACAGCAGTTCCAATAATTGACAAAAAACTATGAAACAATAATAGTAATAAAAATAAATAATGGAAGTAACTGACTAGACAATATCCCAGAAAGAGAATTATGGTAAGTAATAAAAATAAACTGAGAAAAATATGATATAGAACATCACTAATAAACTGGAAATAAGGAAATAAAATAATAGCTTGTGCTTTAAAATATTAGCAAATATGTGATCGGCTTGGGCCTAACACTGGCTATATATAAAAATGGTAGCTAGCGTGACCACACGTGAGTTGCATGATCTGCTAGCCATCACGGGCTATACTAAACACGGGCTATAAGGTATGACCACATATCAACTAATATCTCCCTATCCCCCGACTAGTACACGGATCCATATCACGACACGTTATAATACGTATATCATAATGCACGGTCTATAATATCATGCACTATAATCACGGTCTATATAATCACGAAGATATCACGGTAATCAGTGAGTAATCATGAAGCACGATACGACGATCACTGAGTAATTACTATAATAACATCTCATGACAAGGATCCACGTATACCAATCAATATAACCATCATGCCAGGAATCAAATATCTCAATACTAAATACATGAAACATAGAGACTGTCAAATAAGAAAACTATCAAAGAATATACCCGCCTCTGTCCGGAGCAATTGATGTCACTCGGTGTCCGAGCTGGTTTCACACACACCTAAATATGAATATCATGTCAATATGGGTGTAATGAGTGATAAATGAGCTGGAATGCATTAAACATGCTCTACTAGGCCATTACTAGGTCCAACTAAGGTTATAAGGTCTAAAGTGGTTACTAATTAGCTAATACTAACTAATCTAAATTATACTAAGTTATTTCCTATGTCACAAGGTTAATACTAGTAACTACCTTAACTATATATATATATATATATATATATATATATATATATATATATATATATATATATATTAACTTACCTCAATTACCTTCACTACTAATGTCAGAACTGCCTACCACAAATATCGTATTTGAAATATGAACTGATATCATAAATACGAATATAAATATAGTTATGTATTCGAACAATTTTTTTTTATTTACACTATATTAATCCTATTCTCCTTAGAAAAAAATATTTTTCCTAATAGACTCTTATGTAAATACCAAATTTCATAAGGATTGTAAAAAAAGAAGAAGAAAAGAAACAAAACAAATGAGTTATTTCTTGCGAATTCACCACCTGGCCTCTCTCTTTTCCTTGACCCATCAAGGAACAAGCTACTTGGCTCCTTCTCCTTTATTTCTCATTTCCAAGAGTTATATGACTTTATCTCCTTCCCCTACAAGTTCCCAAAAAATCTTCCGCCACCATTCATCATCATCATCTTATTCTCCTTAAATTCTATCATCAATATCCCAGCACCATCACCAACCCTCCTCTCTCCCATCCTACTGCTACTCCTGTGACTGCCCGCTACTGTGTTGCAGCAACACACGTGGACGCACCTGTCGCACGCCAGACCAGCTGCCGCCGTTGACCACCGCAACCGTCGTCCGCTGGCCGGCCGTCCTCCTCCCTCCGACTACAACTTCCAACACCACCTCATCTCCTCATCCTTTATAATTCTATGTATAAACATAATTCCTTCTCCAAATTTTTTCTCAATTCTAACTTAGGTTAGAAAATTAATGCTAAAATTCTGAAATAGAAGGTATAAAGGGAACTCAAGGATCAATTGGAGGATTTGGGGAAGATAAATTCTAGGTTTTTTAAGAGCAAGGCAAGTCCTCCATCACTCTTCCAATTTCTACAAATAATTTTACTATTATTATGGATGAATTTTATGTCATATTTGGAAATATTATTCTGATTTAGATTTTTATAAGAATTGGATATGGATTTTAGGGTATGGAAATGTGAATCTAGAAATTTGAACACAATTATAATATATGAACACAAGATATTTGTTAAATGTTTTCATTTAAGATTTTTTTTTCTTAAAAATAGTTATGATTGTTAACATAGTTAATGTTAAGTATTATATGAAATTATTAGGTTTAGTTATATGGATACAAGATTTGGACACGATATGGAAATTAATAGACAGAAGAAGTAGTTTTTTGATTCATTGACTTTGGTAAAAGAAAATAATTCTCTTGAAGCATGAAAAATGACATGTATATCCATGTGTATGTGTATAGTTAAAAAAAGTACTTCTATGATGGTATCTAAATACCTATAAGATTGAATAATATATATATATATATATATATATATATATATATATATATATATATATATATATATATATATATATATATATATATATATATATCAAATATTTTGCCATTGTATATTTTTGTTTTCAAGAAAATAATTTGTAATGTGTAAGTTAACAATTGTTACAAAATAGCATAAAGTATATAGTTTAACTTTCACCAAATGACATGTCATATTTGTATTATTATTAGTTATATGAAATACTAAGAAACTCCTAGGAAGCTAGCAAGGTTTCGTAATATTTATATATATTAAATTATGTCCGTATAGTTGAGAAATAGTAAATTGAATATAAGTTACTCCTAGAAAGTATAAAATTATGGATAATGGCTACATAGGTGATCATGGTATTGAGTGCTAAAGTCAATATAAGACCTACTTGGGTTCATAAGATTAGAGTTTATAAATAGGACTTGTGACCTACATAACCAATCTAGTTGGTTTTGTGAGTTTTTTTTATACTTGAACCTAAGAGAATGATTAAATTATTATAAGAACTTGATGTCTAGGTTATATCCTAATGATCGACATCTTATAAAATATTTTATGTAGTTAAGTCTTTTATATTTGTATTTAGAACTTGGATTGGATGATACTACATTCTAACCTATTGTATCCTTTGACTTGACATAGTACTTATGAATAGCCAAGGTAAAAAGCTTGCTTGTTAAGGTAATATAGAAAATTTACTTGGATTCTATACATATTTTTTTAAACTGCGTAGTTACCGGTGTTGAGAGTTGCTCCACCGAAGGGGTCGGCGAACCCAAAAAATTCTACAGAGGGTTGCTCCGGGTCTCGTATATTTAAACTGTTAAATTTTTGAAGCCCGAAATACAGAGGAAACTCTGCCTAAATTCTTAAGAATTTTGGAAGTTAACCAAATTTCGATATCTGAAAATATTATCAATATTCTAACCCTAGACTTTAGTTGCTATATATATATAATTTAGCGACGGACCTTCGATAACTTTAATTCAATTTTAATTAGGGAACAATTAGCAAGAGTCCAGGATACGTAGGCCATGGACACAAGTCACATAACTGAAAATTAAAATCAGATTCCCAATACTGTCTGCTCTGTATAAATTAAAAAAGAATAATATCTCCTGAAAATTATGTCCTGGTATTTATGATTTTCCCAAAAATTAATATAGGATTAAAACTTTGATACATGTTTCCTAGAATTATAAATGAGATGATATCTTGTGTTCTGACATACTTGAAAATGCCTACTTGTGCATTAAGTATTGATATGAGATATGAAGCAGAAAAATTAATGCAAGATAATAGAATACGAATTGTCTGTAGCTTTAGATTAGCAAGTATTGGGCGGGGGAGAACAACTTGAATACCACCAACGAAATTTCGCAACATAATAATAACCAAAAGCTGATCAGCAATTAAGCTTATTCGTAAGACCTTGCAAATTGAGTGTGTGGGGCTTAGCTCACTTACATGTTTAAGCCCATGAGAGGCAGGGCCGGATTATAACACTGTGCCACCCAGTCTGAGTTAATTGTAACTGAATATAAACACACACATTTTGATTTAAAACATCGAATGGATGAATTAAGAATTTAATTGTTAAGCCCATGAGAGGTAGGGCTGGATTCTAAGCACCGTGCCACCAAGTTACAACCCGATCCCTGGTGTACAGGATTGTTGATGGAAAACAAGTTAAAGTGGTTATTCAAAGAGTTGTTCTCTAATTTGCATCATCATTTAGGAAAATTATTTGTGTATTGTGGTAGTGACATAGGGATTTGTATTGCTTGAATTGTTAGACACTATAAGAATACTAGTTTAAAAATTATTCGAGTCGTAGGTATAATTATAAAATTTGCTTTCCTACTTTCTATATAGAAGTTATTCCTTTCCGTGCCTTACTTTATTATATCATATTTTTATTTTCTTACAGTTCTTGACCGAGGACTTGCTGTCGTTCTGACGACCTAGTATTTTTTTACTAGGGAAAGACGAAGTTCCTGGTGAAATGCTACCTCTATATGATGTGGACGAAGTTCAGGAGTAATCTTCAAGTAGTTTTCAGGGAATATAACAAACAATATTTTGTAGCTAGAACTATGTAAATTAAGGGGGTTTTGTTGTAAAGACTTATATAGTTGTACTTTAATCTGTGTTATATAATTTTAGTTTATAGTAATGAAGTATTTTAGTGGTGGCCCATGCATGTTTCGAGGGAATAATATCAGGCCCGTACTTTAAGGAAATGGTCCTCGACCTCTAATACAAGCATCGGCATCCAAAGCTATGATAATTTATGGAAACCAATAAAGACCACCCTTCGCATCCCAAGCCTACCAATTTTAACAAGCTCAGAAGGCAAAACAACCTCAGACTGGAAAGAAAAAGAAGCAAGGACAATCATTTATGATGGATACTGATGAAACAGAACTAGCTGGGAAAGTAGTGACAGGTACTATCCTAGTTTTAACTTATCCAACATCAGTATTATTTAATTTTGAGGCTATCCATTCATTTATAGCTTCTGTATTTATAGCTCTAAATGAAATAGAATCTCAGCCATTACTTAAGAAATTGAAATTCTTATGGGTAATGAAACAATAGTAGTTAGTCGGGTTTGTAGAGCATGTTTAGTTAAGCTAGGTGCAACGCTTATAGCTAAGAAGATATATCCAATGAACAAAGAGGAATTGGCTGAGTTAAACAAGCAAATAAAAGAATTATTATCAAAAGAGTTTATTCAGCCCAGTACTTTGCCATATGGTGCACCAGTGCTATTTTTGAAATAGAAAGACGGGACCCTACGACTGGTAATTGATTATAGGACCTTAAATGAGGTAACAATAAAAAATAAATACCCCTTACCCACAATTGATGAACTATTTGATCAATTAGAAGAAACCAAGGTATTCTCAAAGATTGATTTGAGATCTAGGTATCATCAGGTAAAGGTCAAAAGGAGGATGTTCAGAAAATAGCTTTTAGAACTCATTATGGACATTACGAGTTTCTAGTTAACTAATGCTCCTGCTATATTATGGATCTGATGAATTGAATATTCTATCAATATTTGGATAAATTCATAATAATGTTCATTGATGACATTCTCATATATTCAAAAAATGAGGAGGAACAATCAGATTCAGGACTCGAGAAAAACTAAGTCCGAGATATATTGGACCATTTGATGTACAAGAGAAAGTCGGAAGTGTATCATACAAGCCATCCCTACCACCGACACTAGAAGGAGTACATAATGTGTTCCATGTGTCTCAACTCCGAAGATATATACCAGATCCGAATCATATATTAGATCATTTGGAAATCACTATCAGATCAACTCTACGTATTGAGCAAAGACCTGTTAAAATTTTGGATCATAGAGACAAGATACTCCGAAATTGGATCATTCTATTTGTTCGAGTAGCTTGAAACAAGGACTCTCCATGAGAATCAACTTGGGAGAAAGAAGAGGACATGTGGAACTAGTATCCGTATTTGTTTGCTGATTAAGGTTATTTTTTTAATTATTATTAGTTGCTAATTCAAATTTCGAGGACAAAATTTTTCTAAGGATAGTAGAGTGTCAAAACTGCCTACCACAAATACCATATTTGAAATATGGACTGATCTCATAAATAATGAATATAAATATATTTATGTATTCGAACAAATTTTTTTATTTACATTATAATAATCCTATTCTCCTTAGAAAATATATTTTTCCTGATAGACTCTTATGTAAATACCAAATTTCATAAGGATTGTAAAAAAAAAAGAAACAAAACAAATGAGTTGTTTCTTCCGAATTCACCACTTGGCCTCTCTCTTTTCCATCACCCAGCAAGGAACAAGCTACTTGGCTCCTTCTCCTTTATTTCTTATTTCCAAGAGCTTACATGCCTTCATCTCCTTCCCCTATAAGTTACAAAAAAACCTTCCGCCATAATTCTTCATCATTATCTTATTCTCCTTAAATTCTATCATCAACATCCCCAATACCATCACCAACCCTCCACTCTCCCATCCTACTGCTACTCCTGTGACTGCCTGCTGCTGTGTTACAACCACACGCGTGGCCGCACCTGCCGCACGCCGGACCGGCTGCCACCGTTGACCGCCGCACCTGTCATCCGCTGGCCGGCCTGCCTACTCCCTCCGACGACAACTTCCAACACTACCTCATCTCCTCCTCCTTTATAATTCTATGTATAAACATAATTCCTTCTCCAAATTTTTCCTCAATTCTAACTTGGGTTAGAAAATTAACTCTAAATTTCTGAAATAGAAGGTATAAAGGGAACTCAAGGATCAATTGGAGGATTTGGGGTAGAGAAATTCTAGGTTGTTTAAGAGCAAGGCAAGTCCTCCACCACTCTTCCAATTTCTACAAATAATTTTACTATTATTATGGATGAATTTTATGTCATATTTGAAAATATTATTCTGATTTAGAATTTTATAAGAATTTGATATGGATTTTAGGGTATAGAAATATGAATCTAGAAATTTGAACACAATTATAATACATGAACACAAGATATTTGTTAAATATTTTCATGTAAGAATTTTTTTTATTCTTAAAAATAGTTATGATTGTTAACATAGTTAATGTTAAGTATTATATGAAATTATTAGGTTTAGTTATATTGATACAAGATTTGGACATGATATATAAATTACTAGACAGAAGAAGTAGTTTTTGATTCATTGACTTTGGTAAAAAAAAAAATTCTCTTGAAGCATGTAAAATGATATGTATATCTATGTGTATAGTTAAAAAAAAGTTCTTCTATGATGGTATCTAAATACCTATAAGATTGAATAGCAATATATGTATATATATACTTTGTATATCAAATACTTGGCCATTGTAAATTTTTATTTCCAAGAAAATAATTTGTAATGTGTAAGTTAAGAATTGTTATAAAATATCATAAAGTATATAGTTTAACTTTCACCAAATGACATGTCATATTTGTATTAGTATTAGTTATATGAAATACTAAGAAACTCCTAAGAAGCTAGCAAGGTTTCGTAATATTTATATATATTAAATTATGTTCCTATAGTTGAGAAATAGTAAATTGAATATAAGTTACTCCTAGAAAGTATAAAATTATGGATATTGGCTACATAGGTGATCAGGGTATTGAGTGCTAAAGTCAATATAAGACCTACTTGGGTTCATAAGATTAGAGTTTATAAATAGGACTTGTGACCTACATAACCAATCAAGTTGGTTTTGTGAATTTTTCTATACTTGAACCTAAGAGAATGAATAAATTATTATGAAAACTTGATGTCTAGTTTATATCCTAATGATCGACATCTTATAAAATGTTTTATGTAGTTAAGTCTTTTATATTTGTATTTAGAACTTGGATTGGATGATACTATATTCTAACCTATTGTGTCATTTGACTTGACATAGTACTTATGAATAGCCAAGGTAAAAAGCTTGCTTGTTAAGGTAATAAAGAAATTTTACTTGGATTCTATACATTGAGGACAAAATAACAAACACTTAGAGTGTCAAACTAGGGTATCCATGATAACATCCAATTGGAATGTCAAAATCCCAATTCCTCCATAATGAACACTCATACACAATAATTATACTACTATATAACTAAAGTGACTTGCTATAATAGAATTTTAAGAGAAAATGTACAAATCACACAAAATAGAGCCCTGTATCACACGATGTCACACCGTATCGTGATACGGCCTACTCGTTTCAAATTGTGGACACGTATCTAGTATCCCAACCCCGATCTAAGTCCATTATGACTAACTTAGTCTCATGACACACACTTGATGTGTCAATCTCGTAATTCCTCCAAAATATACATAAATCACCATGTAGAATTCATAATACACATCCAATTAGCCTATAACTTATTCATATAGGTAGACCTATGCCATTGGGTTGTTCCTAAAGGTCCAATGCATGATTTAGAAGCTACAATGAAGAGGTATTTAGAATTTACCAATTGGGAGATTGATTTTCAATGAATTATTTCTACGGACATGATCCAGACACGATCTCCTTGCCAAAGCTCCTTCTCCTTGTGCTCCTTGCAACTCCAAGCTCCAATGCTCCTTGAGTGGTAAAAATGAGAGAAAAATGTGAATGAATTGAGAGAGATTGATGGAGGGAAGAAGGGAATTGGGGATATATGAATTGGGAATCTAAAATGAGAGTGCAATATGAAGAGGGGAGAGAGAACCTCTCCCTATAGGGGCCGGCCAGAATTTCTCCTCCTCCAAGCAACTATGTAAAGTCCAAATTGCCTCCATTGATTAATTATGAAGAGTAATTAAGGAGGGGTATAATGAGAAGTCCCTATACTAATAAAATTTAACTATAATCCTCCTAATTAGTTAGTGGGCATGGGTCGGCTTGGTCCATGTTGGGATCAATAAATTGTCATGACAAGTCTAATTGGTTCACAAGTGTCAAGTCTAACTAATATGCTAGTCCACTAACTAGAAATAAATAATACAAGGCAAAAAAATATATTTATATCCCAATATAAATAATACTAGTCACTAAAATTAAATATTTGCAAATTTATCAAAATATCTGTAAATATCCTGATTTTTCAGAATATTTTAATATAATTTTTCCCCCTATTTTCGATATTTTTCTGGATGAAGAACCAAGGTAATTATGATTAAAGGATTTTTAAGTGCTATTAATTGATGTTAAAATATTATGAAAATAATATTTTATGGTGTAAAATGAAAAACTGGACATAGGATAATTTTTTGTGAATTTATTGGACTCCGGAGACAGTTTTAAAGCCCTAAAAACTATTGTAGAATTAAACCAAATTAAACCAGACTGAACCCGGTTCACTGAACCAAACTGAACCAAACCGCTATCTGAACCAAACCAACCCAGTGTAACGGGTCGGGTCGGATCCATGAAACTCGAAACCCGACCAAACCCTAACCCACCGGAATTACTGTAGCGGCTATATAAAGCCCTCGTAAAGCGTGCCCAGCCGCCCGACAACTCACCGCCGCCACCGCCAGACCTCTCTCTCTCATCTCCCCAGCCGCCTACCTCCTCCTCGCGCCGCCCAACTCCGCCACATTCGCCGTCGCTCTCCGCTGCTCACCAGAATCCTACAGCCTCTATCTCCATCCCTCCGCCGTCGCTCGATCCCCGCTCAGCCGGTCGACCACCCCGACTCCCCTTCTCCGTCATCCGCCTCCCAATTCCGCCGCCGACCAGAACTCCAAAGCCACCCCCGCGGAGCCCCGACAACGCCTCCCTCTCGTCGACTTTCCCCCGACCGTCCCGCTGAGCAGCAGCCGCCCGACCTCGCCGCTGCCGCCCGCGAGCGCCTCCCCGCTCGCATCGCCAACTCTCCGTTAAGCCCTAGGCCGGCCGTCCGCTGCCCTAGCTCTGACTCAGTGGACACGACCGCCCTCTGAACCGGGACACAACAGACACGACCAGGACACAGCTCGTGTCAAGGATTCCCTCGGACACGTGAAAGTCAGATTCACGGAGCCCTATTCAGGTAGCGTTTCCTCTCTCCTCGTAATTCCGTTTTCGATTTCGTCTGTTGCAACGCGTAGACTGTATGACCCTCTCGATGCCCGTGTAACCCGCTCGGTGCGTCGCGTCCTGTGGTGATCGCACACAGCGATCCAAAAACAGGAAAACCAACGCCCGGTTTTACCCCGGAACTGAGTGCGCCCCGCCAAACGGGACGACTTGGTCGCACGCGGTCTTTACCGAAATATGTGCGTCGTTGATACGGACGTGCAGGATTTTGCAGAAGTTGATTTGGATGTGCGTGCACACCAAAAATAATGCGTATCAGCCGACAACGCCCCATATTTGTCTATTCTGGAATACGCTGTAACTTTGTGTACACACGTCGGATCGAGACGAAACTTGCGCCATTGGACTCGTAGCAATACGCTGGTCCTGTGACCCAAATTTGGTTCGATTCTGAGAATATTGACAAAATCGCGTATCGTGGGCCCCACAAGCTCCATTTGACGGGCGATTTTGTGATCGGCTCATCGAAATCCAATTCTGAAAGTTTTGTTGGGTTCGTATCATCGTTCCTGACTTGTTGACACTAAGTTTGGCAAATTTGGAGACCTTTGACCCTGACACGCTTTTCGGTGCAAAGTGGCCCACATGTGGACCCCGCTTTGACCCGAAAATGTCATTTTTGTCCTTGTGTCTAAATTTGACTTAAAGACAGGCATTTCTGGCTATTTGATATCTTCTGAGACTGTTGGTGATGTTTATTACAGCTTTTGGAGGAGTACCTACAGGATCCACTGGTACAGGGACGACTGTTGGTATTGAAACACCAGGCAAGTGTACCTTGCCAAACCCTGCAGCTTTGCTACTTATTTCCTTGACTTAGTTATACATCAGTGGGTAAGTATACCTTGCCAACTTTACAGTTCTTGTTGCATATTTCCTTGCTTATTTATAGTGCTGTGCATGCTTAACCTAGGATCGTGTGACTTACTTAGCGTCCGATTATTAGTCGGGTGCCAACACCGTACGCGATATTGTGTATGTCATCTAGAGATGGACATTAGTAACCCCTTTACATTCTCGTACTTGTCTTATCAAGTACATTATACCCAGGACACTTGACACTATTCATGACAGGATCCTTCTGAGATATTCATGGTGATTCTGTATAGGATACAGACTTCTGACAGAGACATTATACTCTTGGATACTCTATGATTTACTGCATTAGCTATGATCTTGCGTGCCATGTACATGAGACGTTATGCACATGAGACATGTGATTACATTAGGTAGGGAGAGACACACAGGCTACAGGATGATTACATATATATCCCCTACTACTGTGAGGCACAAGACTCTGAAACCCGAGCTTGGCCCATTACTCATTATTACTGCTACCGGCTCCCCGACACAGAGCTTGTAGTGGCTCAGCCTGAGTACTCGTGATGCTCTCATCTTGTATTTTACATAGATGATTATATAGCTTACCTTATTTATTTTATTATTTGCTGTACTGTATTTATTTTGGCTTGTATTATCTGTACCTTGCTATGTCCCCTGAGGACCTGGATCCGGATTATGTCCTTTGGATTTGCAGACAAGATCTATCCCGAGGTATACGGGACAGCAGCAGTAGCAGGAGCAGAAGCAGATACAGGAGCTGTACCGACACCCGAGGACGAGGTATTAGCTGAAGACTTTTCCTGAGCATCCATGTTTCATGCTCAATATTTACTTTATTTCAGTCATTTATATTTTGGTCTGTTGAACCATTGTATCAGATATTCATCGGGTTGTTCCCCGAAGCACTTTGTTGAGACTGGTTGATGATTTACATTTCTTATATTCTGTGGATCATATTTTATATCTTGTGTGGATGAGATTAGTTATGCCATGATTGTCGTAGACCTTATTTTACAGCTTAAGTACGCCCTGACGGATCCATTAAATTGGGTTTGTCCATCAGTGTGTGCTGTTGGCCATTGCCACGTATCTAGTCCCTAGGTATTTTGGGACTAGGGCGTGACATAGTTTTTGTGGTGGCCCATGCAGGTCTACGACTAAATTGTTCGATTTCAACTTAGGGACTGAACAAGCCTGCCCTAAGGATTGGATAAGTTATAGGATCTCATCCATTGTTTGAACCATTTTTGAACTCTATATCGAACTCAAATTTGTTACTTGATTTGCATCCTGTGTTGATTCCTATGAGCGTTCTTATAGTTTATCTTTTGGTTGCAGAGTAATGGATCCCAGGAACGGAGATGAGAATCCCTTGGATACGCCACACGATGCTGTGGTTACTTATGCAGATGGAGTGACACCAGGGAATGAAGGACAAACGTCGCAGAGCAATCAAACCGGCCAGCCTAATCCAAGGTTCCGGCGTGATGACATCCCACCTCCGCCACAGTTCACTCCACAGATGCCAGTTTTTCCGCCAGGACAAGCCATGGACGGGCAACAGATGTTTCAGATAATGTATGCCGTGATGCAAGCCCAACAGCAGATTCAGCAAGAGGCACATCGTCACGAGACAGAGTATTTGAAAACCAGCCTAGTATCAGCACTGGAGCAGGCAAACCCACCAACGAGGCGAACAACGACGGGATCTATCACCGATTTTCGTCAGCTCAAGCCTCGTACCTTTTCTGGTAAAGAGGGGCCACCAGAAGTTCACGAATGGCTCACGAATATACAGCACCAGTTGGAA
Organism: Iris macrosiphon; assembly: GCA_036927795.1. Classification (NCBI taxonomy): domain Eukaryota; kingdom Viridiplantae; phylum Streptophyta; class Magnoliopsida; order Asparagales; family Iridaceae; genus Iris; species Iris macrosiphon. The sequence continues at coordinate 152,467,409 of JAYESA010000014.1, forward strand.
GCAGCTGAACTTCCAAGAGAGAAATGGATGACTGCGATCAGAATACAGTTGACTGAAAATGCACATCATTGGTGGTTATCAAAAGAGAGGAGGCTCGGACAGGACCGAGTCACTTGGGAAGAGTTCTCCAGACTCTTCCGAGAGATGTATATTCCTGCAGTTGCACGGTCGGAGCTCAGAGACAAGTTCAACCGCCTTATCCAAGGCAATATGACAGTGGAAGAATACAACGCATAATTTATTCGCCTAAGTCGCTTCGCCCCAACCCTGATTTCGACAGAGGAAGAGAAAGCTGAGAAGTTCTTTGACGGACTGAAGTTCGAGCTCCAGAGATTGATTGGATCGGTCGTACCTACATCATATACCGACGTTCTTGCAGCAGCGCGACGCATAGAGCGCGTCACTAGAAGGGAGTCAAATCTGAAGAGGCCAACCACATCAGCACCATCCAGGACAGCACATGGGGATTCAGCAAAACGGTCCCAGAGGAGTATGCCAGAGAGGACAGCACACAGGGCCATATCTCTCCCTACTTGTCACCACTGTGGCAAGGTAGGTCACATTGAGAGAGAATGCAGACGCAAGTTAGGACTATGCCTGGCTTGCGGATCCAACCAGCATTCAACCAGAGACTGCACCGAGCGCAGAGACGGAGCACCGAGACTAGCTTTACCTGTACCACGACCAGCTTATCCAGCAGTAGGAACACCGCAAACAGGAGTTGGAGGAGTCAGACCACCAGCCCCAGGAGAAAATCAGTAGAGGCCACCACTGGCACCACTGGCACCACAGGCAGCTCTATTTCAACAGGCTCAGCAGCAGAGAGGCCAAGCTCAGGGACGAGGCCAGGCATTTATATTGGCCGTTGAGGAGGAAGCTACTGCAGGCGAGATTATCGCAGGTACTATTTTAGTAGCTTCATTACCAGATGTAGCTTTATTTGATTCTGGAGCATCGCATTCATTTATAGCAGCTAGCTTTGTAGCCACCCATAGAGTAGCTACCGCACCCCTTCTGAAGATGAAGAGAATTCTTACGGGAGGTGAAATTATCCCAGTTAGTGACGTCTATAGATCATGTTCTGTAGTAGTCTGTGGAAGAGAAATGCGAGCTCAATTTCTGATATTTTCCATGCCGGATTATGATGTCGTATTTGGTATGGACTGGTTAAGTCAGTACCATGCGACTCTTGATTGCCGACTTGGACGGGTTATATTTAGACCGCTTGGACATCCAGAATTTGAGTTTCTTCCGGGAGCAGTAGAGCAAGGAGTTCAGCCTACTCTTAGGGTACTATCTGTAGAAGGGGAGACAGGTTACCCAAGAGTCATATCAGAGTTTGTGGATGTATTTCCTGATGATCTTTCAGGTTTACCGCCTGATCGGAAAATAGAATTCATAATAGACTTAACTCCAGGAGCAGAGCCTATCACTTCATCAGTATATCGGCTAGCACCTAAGGAGTTAGTGGAGTTGAAGGAACAAGTTGATGATCTTTTGGAGAAGGGTTTCATTCGGCCCAGTGTTTCACCTTGGGGAGCACCCATATTATTTGTGCCGAAGAAGGATGGAACAGTACGGTTGTGCATTGACTACAGGGCACTGAATGCTGTGACCATTAAGAACAGGTATCCCTTACCACGCATTGATGATCTATTCGATCAATTGAGTGGTGCTAGGGTATTCTCGAAGATTGACCTTAGATCCGGCTATCATCAGATCAAAGTAAGGAAGGAGGATATACCGAAGACAGCTTTCATGACCAAGTATGGACATTATGAGTTCTTGGTAATGCCGTTTGGTTTAACCAACGCGCCAGCAGTGTTTATGAGTTTGATGAACAGAGTTTTTCATCAGTTATTGGATAAATTTGTTGTTGTGTTTATTGATGACATTCTAATATATTCCAAGAGCCACGAAGAGCACGAGGAGCATCTCAGAATTGTGCTAGAGACCTTGAGACAGGAGAAGTTATATGCCAAACTCAGTAAGTATGAGTTTTGTATGGATAAAGTGCCTTTCTTGGGATATATCATCTCAGGAGAAGGACTTTCAGTTGATCCAGAGAAAGTTGCGGCAATAGAGACTTGGCCTACACCCAAATCAGTTGCAGAAGTGAGAAGTTTTCTCGGACTTGCGGGATATTACCGAAGGTTTGTAGAAAATTTCTCAAGAATTGCAGAGCCTATGATGAAGTTGACCCGTAAAGACCAGGAGTTTACATGGACAGAAGACTGCCAGAAGGCTTTTAAAGAATTGAAGAGAAGATTGACAACATCACCTGTCTTGACTCTTCCTTCAGGGTCAGGAGGTTTTGTTGTTTACAGTGATGCATCAGGTAGTGGATTAGGATATATTTTGATGCAACATGGCAAAGTTATAGCTTATGCATCGAGACAGTTGAAGGTCCACGAGAAGAATTACCCAACACACGATCTGGAGCTAGCAGTAGTTATATTTGCACTAAAGATTTGGAGGTACTATCTTTATGGGGAGAAGGTAGACATCTTTACTGATCACAAGAGTCTGAAGTATGTATATACTCAGAAGGAGCTCAACATGAGGCAGAGACGTTGGCTGGAATTGATGGTAGACTTTGATATAGATCTGCAGTATCATCCGGGAAAGACGAATGTCGTAGCAGATACACTCAACAGGAAGCCTACGGCTTATTTCTTGACGATGCAGCCTGAGTTATTGAGAGATCTACAGGAGATTTAGATAGAGGTTGTTTTACCAGGACAGAGTGGCGTGCTAGCTAATCTCGAAGTTAAGTAGTCACTTGTGGAAAGAATTAAAGAGGCATTGCCCACTGATGCTAGATTCCAAAGACTCAAAGAGAGGACAGAAACAGGCATGCAGACAGGACTTCGCATACATGAAGACGGGAGATTAAGGTTTGGGAATCGCCTGTATGTTCCAAACGGAGAATTGAGACAGGAGTTAATGACTGAAGCACATAGCTCAATGTACTCTGTTCACCCAGGAGGAACCAAGATGTACCGAGACTTGAGGCAGTATTACTGGTGGCATGGAATAAAAAGGGAGATTGCAAGATTTGTGGCTAAATGTTTAGTCTGTCAGCAAGTAAAGGCCGAGCACCAAAGGACTGCAGGTATGTTACAGCCGCTTCCCATACCAGAATGGAAGTGGAAACATATCACGATGGATTTTGTCACAGAATTTCCAATGAGCCCCAGCGGAAGAGATGCAGTATGGGTTATCGTGGATCGACTCACTAAATCGGCACACTTCTTGCCATTTAGAGTTGGACAGTCCACAGAGGTACTAGCCGACATGTATATGCGACAAATCGTCAGATTACATGGAGTGCCGGTTAGTATTGTATCGGATCGAGATTCGAGATTTATATCTTATTTCTGGAGAAGCATGCAAGAGAGTCTTGGCACCAGACTCAAATTCAGCACAGCTTACCACCCACAGACAGATGGTCAATCGGAGCGCACAATTCAGATCTTGGAGGATATGTTGCCATCGTGTATGCTAGACTTTGGAGGATCTTGGGAAGATCATTTGCACTTAGTGGAGTTCTCCTACGACAACAGTTATCAGGCCAACATTTAGATGGCACCATTCGAGGCATTATACGGAAGGAAGTGCATATCGCCAATATGTTGGAGTGACGTTGGTGAACGTCAAATACTGGGTCCAGAGTTGATAATATAGACCGTGGAGAAGGTAAAACAGATTCAGAATCATCTTTGAGTAGCTCAGGACAGACAGAAGTATTGGGCTAATACACACAGACGTCCCCTAGAGTTCAAAGAAGGAGAGCACGTATTCTTGAGGATTTTGCCCACTCGAGGTACCATTCGATTTGGGAGCAGAGGCAAGTTGAGCCCAAGGTATATCGAGCCATTTGATATTCTAGAGCGCATTGGGGAGGTATCTTATCATATTGCATTACCTCCATCCTTAGAGGGAGTACATGACGTATTCCACGTCTCACAGCTGAGAAGGTATGTGACTGGCCCAAGTCACATAGTCGATCATTCAGAGATCACAGTGGACCCAAGATTGAGATATGAAGAACAACCGATTGGCATCCTCGACATCAGTGAGAAGATATTGCGAGGACAGACAATTAGACTGGTCCGTGTAGCTTGGAAACATCATTCCCCTGGCGAATCGACTTGGGAACGAGAGGATAGTATGCGCCAGAGTTATCCTCACTTATTCGCGGATGCAGTTATCAACTAAGCATCTTGTAATTTCCATAGTTCTTCCTTTAGTAGTTATTCTTTGATTGCGAGGACGCAATCCTCTTAAGGGGGGTAGATTGTAAATACCCTGATTTTTCAGAATATTTTAATATAATTTTCTCCCCTATTTTCGGTATTTTTTTGGATGAAGAACCAAGGTAATTGTGATTAAAGGATTTTTAAGTGCTGTTAATTGATGTTAAAATATTATGAAAATAATATTTTATGGTGTAAAATGGAAAATCGGACATAGAGTAATTTTCTGTAAATTTATTGGACTCCGGAGACAGTTTTAAAGCCCTAAAAGCTATTGTAGAATTAAACCAAATTAAACCAGACTGAACCCGGTTCACTGAACCAAACTGAACCAAACCGCTATCTGAACCGAACCAACCCAGTGTAACGGGTCGGGTGGGGTCGGATCCATAAAACTCGAAACCCGAACCCGACCAAACCCTAACCCACCGGAATTACTGTAGCGGCTATATAAAGCCCTCGTAAAGCGTGCCCAGCCGCCCGACAACTCACCGCCGCCGCCGCCAGACCTCTCTCTCTCATCTCCCCAGCCGCCTACCTCCTCCTCGCGTCGCCCAACTCAGCCGCATTCGCCGTCGCTCTCCGCTGCTCACCAGAATCCCACAGCCTCCATCTCCATCCCTCCGCCGCCGCTCGATCCCCGCTCAGCCAGTCTACCACCCCGACTCCCCTTCTCCTTCATCTGCCTCCCAACTCCATCGCCGACCCGAACTCCACAGCCACCCCCGCGGAGCCCTGACAGCGCCTCCCTCTCGTCGACTTTCCCCCAACCGTCCCGCTGAGCAGCAGCCGCCCGACCTCGCCGCTGCCACCCGCGAGCGCCTCCCCGCTCGCCTCGCCAACTCTCCGCGAAGCCCTAGGCCGGCCGCCCGCTGCCCTAGCTCCGACTCAGCGGACACGGCCGCCCTCTGAACCGGGACACAGCAGACACGACCAGGACACAGCTCGTGTCAAGGATTCCCTCGGATACGTGAAAGTCAGATTCACGGAGCCCAGTTCAGGTAGCGTTTTCTCTCTCCTCGTAATTCCGTTTTCGATTTCGTCTGTTGCAACGAGTAGACTGTATAACCCTTTCGATGCCCGTGCAACCCACTCGGTGCGTCGCGTCCTGTGGTGATCGCACACAGCGATCCAAAAATAGGAAAACTAATGCCCTGTTTCACCCCAGAACTGAGTGCACCCCGCCAAACGGGACGACTTGGTCGTACGCGGTCTTTACTGAAATGTGCGTGTCGTTGATACGGATGTACGAGATTTTGCAGAAGTTGATTTGGATGTGCGTGCCCACCGAAAACAACGCGTATCCGCCGACAACGCCCCGTATCCGTCCATTCTGGAATATGCTGTAACTTTGTGTACACACGTCGGATCTAGACGAAACTTACACCATCGGACTCGTAGCAATACGCTGGTCCTGTGAACCAAGTTTGGTTTGATTCTGAGAACATTGACAAAATCGCGTATCGTGGGCCCCACAAGCTCCACTTGACGGACGATTTTGTGATCGGCTCATCGGAATCCAATTCTGGAAGTTCCGTTGGGTTCGTATCATCGTTCCTGACTTGTTGACACTAAGTTTGGCAAATTTGGAGACCTTTGACCCTGACACGCTTTTCGGTACAAAGTGGCCCATATGTGGACCCCGCTTTGACCCGAAAATGTTATTTTTGCCCTTGTATCCAAATTGGACTTAAGGACAGGCATTTTTAGCTATTTGATATCTTCTGAGACTGTTGGTGATATTTATTATAGCTTTTGGAGGAGTACCTACAGGATCCATTGGTACAGGGACGATTGTTTGTATTCAAACACCAGGCAAGTGTACCTTGCCAAACCCTGCATCTTTGCTACTTATTTCCTTGACTTAGTTATACATCAGTGGGCAAGTATACCTTGCCAACTTTACAGTTCTTGTTGCATATTTCTTTGCTTATTTATAGTGATGTGCATGCTTAACCTAGGACCGTGTGACTTACTTAGCGTCCGATTAATAGTCGGGTGCCAACACCGTACGCGATATTGTGTATGTCATCTAGAGATGGACATTCGTGACCCCTTTACATTCTCGTACTTGTCTTATCAAGTACATTATACCCAGGACACTTGACACTATTCATGACAGGATCCTTCTGAGATATTCATGGTGATTCTGTATAGGATACAGACTTCTGACAGAGACATTATACTCTTGGATACTCTATGACTTACTGCATTAGCTATGATCTTGCGTGTCATGTACATGAGACGTTATGCACATGAGACGTGTGATTACATTGGGTGGGGAGAGACACACAGGCTGATTACATATATATCCCCTACTACTGTGAGGCACAAGACTCTGAAATCCGAGCTTGGCCCATTACTCATTATTACTGCTACCGACTCCCCGACACAGAGCTTGTAGTGGCTCAACCTGAGTACTCGTGATGCTCTCATCTTGTATTTCACATAGATGGTTATATAGCTTACCCTATTTATTTCATTATTTGCTGTACTGTATTTATTTTGGCTTGTATTATCTGTACCTTGCTATGTCCCCTGAGGACCTGGATCCGGATTATGTCCCCAGGATTTGCAGACGAGATCTATCCCGAGGTATACGGGATAGCAGCAGTAGCAGGAGCAGAAGCAGATACAGGAGCTGTACCGACACCCGAGGACGAGGTGTTAGCTGAAGACTTTTCCTGAGCATCCATGTTTCATGCTCAGTATTTACTTTATTTCAGTCATTTATATTTTGGTCTGTTGGACCATTGTATCAGATATTCATCGGGTTGTTCCCCGAAGCACTTTGTTGAGACTGGTTGATGATTTACATTTCTTATATTCTGTGGATCATATTTTATATCTTGTGTGGATGAGATTAGTTGTGTCATGATTGTCGTAGACCTTGTTATACAGCTTAGGTACGCCCTGATGGATCCATTAAATTGGGTTTGTCCATCAGTGTGTGCTGCTGGCCATTGCCACGTGTTTAGTCCCTCGGTATTTTGGGACTGGGGCGTGACAATATCCTCATCTAGAAATATGGTAGTGTCACTTGCGCTGAAGCACCTGAGTCCACCAGCCAAGAGTTGTCATCGTAGATGAGGTTCATAACTACCTCATCACCTACAATGATCACGTCGTCTCCAAGTGTCGAGGCTGCCGCTATAGTGTTCTCACTTTGCTTCCCCTTGTCGCCCTTTTTCTCCCTCTTTCAAGCGAAATAATTCTGTTTGATGTGGCCCTTCTTGCCACAATGGTAACACTCTGAGTTCTCGTACCAACCCTTGGACTTGTCCCTGCTCTTGTCTCTGCCACCACCTGGACCCCTGCTCTTGCTCCTTCTGCGACTCTCTGAAACTAGAGCATCTGAGTTGGATGTGGATGAAGTGCCCTGAGAACGTTCCCTCATCTCTTCATTCAGTATTCTGCTTTTGGCAAACTCCAGACTGACCACACCTTCTGGAGCAGAAGCGATCATAGACACTCATACGATTTTCCACGAGTCTGACAATGTACACAACAACCATCGTCCCTGTACTTCATCGTCGAACTTGACTCTCATCGAGGAAAGCTGGTCCACCACGCCCTGGAACTCACTCAAGTGATCCATAATATACGCACCATCTTTGTACCGCAGACCCATCATCGTTCAGATCAGGAACAACTTGTTTACCCCGGTCTTCATCGCAAAAAAGATTCCAGCTTATCCTACAACGTCTTCGCGTGCTCAATATTGGCAACGTAGTTGTACACGTTCTCGTCAACGAACTGCCTGCCTGATATATCCACACACATGTATATGCTCGAACTTTCAGTCCTCTTCGGATTTGTCACTGGGCTTCTCGGACGCAAATACTGGAAGATGCAGCTTCTTGACGAACAACAAATCCTTCATCTTGCTCCGTCAATAATGATAGTTGGTACCGTTCAGGTTTACTATGCGCACCGACTTCGCGTCCATCTCTACTCCCTGATTTGACTGTCAACTTCTGACACCTCTCTGAACTCAAGAACTTGACTCTGATACCACTTTGTTGGAAACAAAAGTGCGAAAACTATTCCCCAAACCAATAAGCCATGCGAGAGAACCGAGCAAAAGCACACAAACCAAAAAAGCTAAACACAAATCGCAGATACAGAGATTTCGGAAAAAACTCAAATGAAAAAACCATGGGACGATCGGAGTCCAACCCTGAAAAGCCTCCATTAAGGGAATAAGAAATACACCGACTCCTTACAAACTTTTCACCGATCCAAATGGATCACCACAACTCTTTGGAATGGAAAATAGATCACAGACAAACGAAGAACGGAGATGACGAGAAAAGAATTATCCGAAACCGATCTCCTCTTTGAAATAGCATTCAATCTCTTCCTTTCTACTTCCAATGTTGTAAAAGCACTCTTGCCTTCTTTTGCAATATTTTTGAGATATGAGATATATTTTAGGACTAGAAGACACCTAATATATATAGCCTCAAACTGACAACTAGTATTCCTATTATATATAGGAATACCCAATCCAAATTCAAATCCATTGACATATTTCTATTATATTCATGTAGGAATTTTCAATCCAAATATAAATCCATTGACATATTTCTATTATATGTAGGAATATCCAATCCAAATTTTTTGATGTATTCCTATTATATGTAGGAATACTCAGTCCAACTCCGAAATATTTTTCATATAGGTTGGGAAATACCACCCACTCCAACAGTTACATAGGTTCAAAACAATTAAATTGCGGATTAACCCGGGTCAAAATTTGAGGGAGCTGTATCAAATTTATTATAAGAAAAGTTATTGTCCTAATTGTGCATGATTGCTAGAAGGAGGAGGAGGAAAGAAAGGGAGGTGCTCATAGTGCTATCAAATTCTAGAGATACTTGTCGTGCAATCAACAATTTTGTTTCCTTATACCATAATCTAAATATCATTGTACTTGATCAGAATGACTTGGTTTTCGAATTAACGAACTTGTAGAGGTGGTACTGACTGAATATGGGTTCTAAAATCCAGAATAGTCGTTACCGAAGAGTTTTCTGAAGAATTTGAAACTTTTTTGGCATTTTTTTTTTGGTATTTCTCTATCTTCAGAAGCCGATTCCTGGAGGTGAAATTGTTCTAGTGATAATTCATATATATAATGTTAGATCTCTTGTAAACAAGGTAGTTTAACTCAACTGGTACAACTTGGCCACCAGCAGAAGTGCTGCGAAGAGCTCATGTATCTCCAAATGTCAAAATATTATTGTTGCACGCAAATAAATTCAAACCGATTATTGTTGACAATTTGAAATGAAGGGATTTGTTTTCATAATATTTGAATGTTATGTTTGAAAGACGAAGAATCAGTCAATCATCTCTCCTTTTATTGTACTTTGTCAGAGTTATACGAGAGAAGCTTAATAATGGTTTAGAATGACAAATCGGCGCATGTGGACCTAAGTGAACTATCAGACTTCATGGAGAAATACTATTCCAAACGATTATGTAATTGTTGGTGATTAATGGTTTTTTTTAATTTTTTTTTTTTCTGATTGACGTGTAAAAACAGGGAGAATTTTCCATCCAAAATCTGTCTATCCGAATTCTTTTATAATATACTATGAGAAGACTCGATCATTTTGTGTAGAAGTTGGATTTACGATTTAGAAATCTCAAACAAAAACTACGGTAAACTGAGACTATGGAGCAAATATTTGTACGTAGGTTTCTAACGATGGTCATTTGCATATCTTGGTTATTGCTTCATTGAGAGTTCTATCTTCCAACTTTGACATTTTTTATATTTAATTACTGCATAATTTATAGTTGCTATTTGTACTGATATATTTATTAATTTACTACAAGTGAAATTTGGAAGAAGAAACAAAGGAAGAAATGTGTTTTTATGTAGAAGTATAAATGTGTTCTTGTGGGCCTGACCTGGCCTAATATGTCAGAAAAAGCTGGAAGAAAGCTAGGGAAGGGAAGGGAAAAAAAAAACGGATTTTTTCGTTTTAAGTAATAATTTATTATATAATTATATAAAACGGGATAAGTTTTGGGGAATTGCGGGAGGGGGGGGGGGGGGGGGGGGGGGACCACTCGCCAACTCAGTTGGCGAGTTGCTGAGTTGGCGAGGGGCTCGCCAACTGAGTTGGCGTGGCTCACTCCTCGAGGGCCCGCTCGCCAACTCAGTTGGCGGGCCGCATGCTGAGTTGGCTTAGACCCGTTGCACAACGCTCGTTTGCTCGCCAACTGGGTTTGCGAGTAAGGATCCGTTTCACAACGACTATTAACAACAACGGCTATTACAATCTCCCTCTATAAATTACCTATCTCAACCCATTCATCTCACACTCAATCTACTTCCTCTATTTTCTCTCTTCCCTCTAGCAAAGTCTCCAACACTCTCTCTGTCTCTCTGCCCGCAGCTAAAGTTCATTTGAGGTTTTCTGTAGCCAAAGTTCTTAACCGTCATGAATCGTAGCGTAAGAATTGTATGCTCGCACGGCGGTACAGTAAATGGGTTAAATTACGAAGGAGGAGAAAGTATAATTTTTTCAACTTATCCGAATATTAGTTTTAAAAATATACGTAATCATATTATTGAACGTTGTTCTATTTATTATGATTTTATTTTGAAGTCTATTTTTGGTTCTAATTGTTTTTTGATAGATAGTGAAGATGCATGGAATTATATTCTTGAGATTAATTCACAATCACGGTATATAAAAATATATGTTATTAAAGTAGCAGCAACCTTAGATAGTAGAAATAATGAATATTTTTCTGAATATCAGCATGTTAGTTCAGGTGCTAGTTCTTCTCAACAAATAGTTTCATTTATCCAAGAAGGTCATTCATCAGATGAATCTAACCATGATGATAATAGTGACAACGACGAAGGAAATAGTGATGATTTAGTTGAAAATGTAGATTATAGGGTAGATGATGATGTTGTAAAAGCTATCACTGATGAATTATTTAAGGGACAATCATTTCCTAGTCGTTCTCACTTTAGAAGCTTTATCAGTAATTTAGCAATTAAATATAATTTTAGTTGTTCAGCTAGTGATATGAATAATGCTCGTGGAATTATATATAGTTGTGATCAACCGAATTGTAATTGGAGAGTATATGTAAAATCTATTGGAAATGGCGATATAGTTAAAGTTAGTACATTAGAAAATCGTCATTCTTGTTTAGGAAGACTTAGTACATGACGTCATCGACTAGCTACCGCTTCATGGATTAAGACCATGATAATTGACATTATTAGAGATAACCAGTCATACAGTCCATCACAAATTGTTAAAGATATATATAGGGAGCACCGTATACAAGTTAGTTATTCCAAAGCATGGAGAGCCCGAGAGACAGCATTAGCTGAAATTAATGGTAGTTATGATGAGGCATACGCTAGTCTTGAGGAGTCTTGTTATAGAATTATGGAGACAAATCCAGGTAGTACATGTTTTATTAAAACTACCGAAAATAATAGCTTCCAACGAATTTTTATTTGTTTTAAAGCATGTATTGATGGATTTTTAAGTGGATGTTTACCAATTATTAGTACTGATGCTACATTTCTTTCGTCAAAATATCAAGGTATCTTATTTATTGCTTGTGCTCACGATCCTAACTATCAATTATATCCTATAGCTTATGCTGTTGCTGAAGGTGAGAATAGTGATTCTTGGTCTTGGTTTTTAAATTCTCTTAAAATATCTTTTGAAAGTTGTTTTAATGATTGGAGTTCAATTTCATTTATATCTGACAAGCAAAAGGGTTTAATAAATGCTGTTTGTGCTATTTTTCCTGCATCTTCTCATTTTTTTTGTATTCAACATTTTAAACAAAACATGAAAAAAGTTACAAAAGAACCAGTATTTCAACGCTTGTTAGACTCGCTTACTAGATCATATAATAAAACGGATGCAGAGAGTGCGTTTGATATAATTAAAGCCGAGAACATAGTGTTGTACGATTGGCTTCTTGGTGTAAACGATGAAAGTCGTCGATTTGAACATTGGATAACAGCGTATGCTAGTTGTCCTAGATTAGATATTAACACTTCTAATCTTGCTGAATGTTTCAACAGCTGGATTAAGAAATTACGAGATAAGCCAATAACAACACTTCTCGATGGTATTAGAGCCAAGATTATTACACTTCATGACAATCGTAGAAAGTTTGCTGAAAATGTTGACACAGATTATTGTCCGAAGATGTTAAAAAATATGGCTTCTATTATCAAAGAGAAGAACCACCTAGAAATATTAGCTATTGATAGTTATAGGTTTGAAATAATAGACCGGGCAATAAGTAGAACCTATATTTTTAATCTAACTGACAGATCTTGTACATGTTTAAGATGGTACCATACTTATATACCATGTATACATGCATATTTTGTTTGTAGATATTGCAATATTAGTATTGATAGTTTTTATCCTGCAGTATTTTCGACGGCTACCTTGAGGATTGTATACGCGCAAAATATGGAGCCAATTCCAGTTCCCTACGAGATCCAAGGTCCTTTGGTAAGAGGACAAATTGGGGTGCCAGATGTAAGACGCAAAGCCGGAAGACCAAAGAAGAACCACATCAAACCCCGGGAATCATCGACAAGAGATCTACGATGCAGTAATTGTGGTGCTATGGGACACAACCGAAGAAGATGTACTAGTCAACCGAGAGAGTAAAATATAATTGTTCAATACCCAAATATTTATGTAAAAATCCATTAAAAATCATACAAAAATTGCAATAATACAATGTTAAAAATTTTCTACTATTCCTCGTCCTGGTCTTGTTGAGTTTGGGTAGGCAGCGGTGCTGATGGAGTCGAAAAAAATTGTGTGAATATCTGGTAGCTTTCATCTCCAGCTGTCTCGTAACTCGGTCCGGCTCCAGGAGTCTCGTAACTCGGTCCCGCTCCAGGAGTCTCGTAAGTCGGGTAGGCTCCAGCATACTGGTAACTCGGGCCCGCTCCAGGATACTGGTAACTCGGGGTCGCTCCAGCATACTGGTAACTCGGGCCCGCTCCAGCAGTATCCCGTCGACGACGACGAGAGTGTCTCTGTCGTACTAAGCCGGTCGGATAGTCCGGTGGAAGACGGGATTGTACCGGAGGCATTTTCGGTTCTGGTCCAATACCCAGATGCCGAACACGAGTAACAAGCTCCCCCATAAGACGACGAGTCACATGTTCCTCCATATGAGGTTGTTGTAAATGTTGCTGGTATACCCCACTCTGAAATTTGAAACATGTAGATTAAATATTTATCATATCTATGTATATGTATTTTTTTAAGTATAATGAAGTTAAAGTATAATGAAGTCATACCAAATCATTCATTCCATCAATAAAAGCACGCATAGTAGAATCGTCTAGGGATCTAGTCTTGAACCTGGGCTCCTCATAGTGGTATACTCGGTTGCTCATAAGAGGGCATCTCCACCATTGTCTGTAGTCCAGGCTACCTATGTCTGCAAAATATAAACAAAATTTTAGCAAACTATTTACACTAAATCAATACGAATAATGAGTAACTTATAACTTACATTCCTCAGCAGAATTTAGTCTAGGAGACATGTCCCTCACACTATAATTCTCGAACCGATTATTCCAGTCAGCAACGAGACTAATGATTCGTTGGAATGCATTTGATGTCTGATAAGCGACTGTCGGTGGAGCATCGGGAATTATTGGGGCCATTCCGAATTGCCGAAGAACACGGTCTGCCGGATGGTACATGGTGAACCGATCATATATAATATGACATCTGTGTAAACTAAATGCACAGGATGTCATCTTGATTTCTGGAGCATCGGGTTCACATATGTACGGTAACCAGGTTACCTATTTCAAGATATTCTAAGAGATTAGATGTGATGTTTATCTACGATCAAACTTAAATAATTTAAAGATATTTATTGCATATTTAAAAATTACCTCATTAGACCGCAGTGTATCAAATTGGCTTCGATATAGTGATACAGTCCTGTATTGGTAGTGTTGATAATCCACTACATCTGTAGGACAGCGCATAGCAACTGGAAATACTCCAACATCACTGAGAACGCTGGTAACAGGCCTACCAATATAGAAGTGCTCGTAGGACCAGAACTATAAAACAAAAATATGACATTAGTACAAACAAAATTTGCGTATAAAATTACTCTAACTTTTTAAGGTCTTTCATTCATACCTGTATCAGTGAAATACATCCACAAATACTCTTGCGATTGCATCTCACAAATTCTGTCAGCTGGGCGTACAAAAATGCAAGAGTAGCAGCTCCCCACGCATGCTCGGTAGGTTTGGTCAGATCATCCAAGAATGGTAAAAGTTGCACATTTACCATATTTTCCGATGCATCGGGAAATAGAATTGCACCACATAAACAGAGCAGATACGCTCTAGTGCAACGAATGACCTGGATTTATTAAGTGTTAAACAAATTTATTAAATTGCACCACTAAATTAAGTAATAAACAAATTTACTAATTAAAATACATACCCGATTTTCATCTACATCAACCACCCCATCAATAGTTTGATGTAGGTCTATAAAGTTGCCACGGAGCCATGAAAATTTTACATAATTGCCATCTTTTAGACCAGGAGGAGGGCTAACACCGAGATAACTCCGGATCAGATCAGATCCCTTTAAGTGCGGATCAAAATATATAGCGTTACCTTTAATAGGTAACCCTAGTATATTCGCCACATCAAAAAGGGTGATCGTCATCTCGCCGAATGGGAGTTGAAAAGTGTTGCGTTCTGGCCACCAACGCTCCGCAAGACTTACAACTAAATGAAGATCGTGAATTAAATATCTAACACGATCTATATAGTGGAATCCAAAGGATTCCACCAAAGCCTTTTGAGCTGGATTAAGCTCCCACGTACGATAATTCCTTTCAGACCGCCAATGTACGTGGATCCGGGTTCGTAAAGCATTATCATGGTCGTATAACTATAAAAATTATATGCATTAATAAAGTAAACATAGGCATTCTAAAAAATATATACATTAATAAAGTTAGCAACTTGTAATTTCAAAAATACCTCGCCAGTAAAAATCTGAGTAGAAATGTGCTCTTCACGTTGCTTAAGAATAAGCTCGGTAGTCGGTCCGCCAGGAATACGACCGTCATTGTGGGTAGCCATCGCCAGTAAATATCAAGAGGAGGAGAATTTGGTGTAAGGAGTGTTTGGGGTAGGAGGAGAATGTGAATGTTGTGAGAGGAGTGTTGGGTGGGGGGGGGGTGTTTATAGGAATGTGGGGATTATAGCCGTTGGCCAACGGCTGAAAATGCAACGTTGCATTGCTCGCCAACTGAGTTGGCGAGCGGCCCCTCGAAGAGGGTGCCCCGCCAACTCAGTTGGCGAGCCCCTCGCCAACTCAGCAACTCGCCAACTGAGTTGGCGAGTGGTCCCCCCCCCCTCCCGCGATTAACCAAAACTTATCCCTTTTTATATAATTATATAATAAATTATTACTTAAAACGAAAAATTCCCATCATTTAATTTAAAGGAGTACTGGCTGACGTAGATAGGTTTTCTTGTAACGTGGCTTCGAAAAGTCGTGAGAAATTATTGTATTGATCGGACGCATTGTACCTTTTTTATTTTTCAATCGTTAGATTGTATAGGAATATGTGCATGCACATATCTTAATGATAATCTAATGATTGGAATGGAAAAATTGTACTGCGTCTTGTACATCCAATAATTTTTTCGCTTCTGTTATCAAGTTTTTTGTTGTTGTAAGATTTAAGATTTTATTTCCATGATTAAATATTTATATTATTTAGACACTTATAAACAGAAAACATATATATTAGTTGAATGAATTCGAGACCAATGTGGCCTAATAACAATCACTTTCTCAGCTCGCTATCAAATGTATGACCGTACCAATTGCGAAACCAGGTAGGAACTAGAATGAACTAGTCCAGCCCACAAATAAAAATTATATATATATATATATATATATATATATATATATATATATTAATCGATCATCCCATATCTACCCCCATCATCGTACTACTTCAGACTATTTTAGCTCGAATTTATAGTTCCGTCCTTGGGCAGTAGTCAGTATAGATTGCTCATTGCTAGAACTAGCAGAAGCTCCATAGGCTGATATCACTGACTTCATCAAGGTATTCCTCCACATGCGGCAACGGCTGAGGAGGGTCGAAGAAGAAGCCGCATCCGTACAGCATCAGCTCCTCCATGCACTTGGGCGACTGGAAATATGCGCCAGCCGGGTCGAAACACGACTCCACAGAATCCTCCTCTTTCAGTACCGGGAACGTCGTTGTTGCAGTAGTGCTGCAACAACTACTGTTATCCTTGGATACATGATCAGCTGGAGAGCTTGCGGATGTAGTAGTAGTAGCATTTGCTGCAGCGGCAGCGGCGACCCTCTGGATGGATTTGGGCGAGAGTTGCTGCAGAGTGGCGGAGGGGGCGACGTCGTTGTAGTCGAGGGGGAAGTTGAGGGAGGCAGAAGAGCCCTTGAGGCAGAGGAGGGCTGCGTCGTAGGCGCGGGCAGCGGCTTCGGCAGTGGAGTAGGAGCCGAGCCAGATTCTAGTCTTCTGGTTTGGTGCTCTAATCTCGGAGACCCAGGATCCCCAGCTCCTCATCCTCACTCCTTTGTACTGCTTCTGCTGCTTCTTATCTCTGCACTTGCTGCTGCTGCTCTTCACCATTGCGTATATTTGTGATGCTTATACTCTCATATATCTCTAGCTCCTAGGAATTAATGAGTGCTAATGAGAATGGAGAGGGAGCGAGGAGAGTTATGTACATATATAGAGAGAGAACCGTATAGGCAAGTGAAAAAAAATAATGCAAGCGAAAGTAATTGTCAATGGTGGATGTAGAGAATAAACAAGTGATATATCAGAGTCAAGTTAGCATAGTGTATAAATTTTTTAAAGGGAAACTTCATAGTTTCTTCGGTTAATATATATATATATATATATATATATATATATATATATATAAAAGACACATTGATTTTTGGTAATTAATCACATCATGTCTCTCCACTAATTACTAGAATAGAGGGTCATTGGCAAGAATTTAACTGTAATAATTGTTGTACCAAACAATCTCAGCCACACGTTTTTTTTAAATGTGTGGTTATAAAGCACGCTGATGTGGCACTTACTTTATGGAATGATTTATAACCACATGATTGAAATAAATGTGTGATTAAATTTTTTTAGTGTAATAATTGTTATAATAAGTTGTACAATATCTCGTCTCATATATATATATATATATATATATATATATATATATATATATATATATATATATATGACTTAAAAATGGTACAAAATTGAATTGTTTAAGCCGTTTATAGATACTCAATTAATTGTTTAAAAAGAATTTAACTACCTAATATGATTTAATTCTAACTAAACACCTCTAACTCAAGTGGTTAAGGTGGGAGGAATTTTTCTTGGTTGCTTGAATTCAATTCCTAGGGAAGGACAGTATTTATAATAATTTCATATTATTATTATTTTCAATATTTTTTTCTACGCGCGTAAAATGCACGCGCACGTTTACGTTACTAGTACTCTTGTAATAAGGCTTGAAAGTGAAAAAAATAATGCAAGGGAAAGGAATTGTCAATGGTGGATGTAGAGAATAAACAAGTGATATATCAGAGTCAAGTTACCATAGTGTATAAATTTTTTAAAGGGAAACTTCATAGTTTCTTCGGTTAATATATATATATATATATATATATATATATATATATGAAAAAAAAGATATGAACCATAAGTTTATATTTCTACATGAACCAATGCACATGTGGACCAATAAAAATAAAGTGTACTAGTACACATGGGATGTAGGAATCCATTCCTATTGGTCCACGTGTGTATGGTTCATATATATATATATATATATATATATATATATATATATAAGACACATTGATTCTTGGTAATTAATCACTTCCATTCTTCCACTGGGACTCGAACACTCGACTACCTGGGCCGCATCTCTCTCCACTAATCACTAGACTAGAGGGTCATTGGCAAGAATTTAACTGTAATAATTGCTGTACCAAACAATCTCAGCCATACGTTTTTTTTAAATGTGTGGTTATAAAGCACGCTGACGTGACACTTACTTTATGGGATGATTTATAACCACATGATTGAAGTAAATGTGTGGTTAAATTTTTTTAGTGTAATAATTGTTGTAATAAGTTGTACAATATCTCGTCTCATATATATATATATATATATATATATATATATGACTTAAAAATGGTACAAAATTGAATCGTTTAAGCCGTTTATAGATACTCAATTAATTATTTAAAAAGAATTTAACTACCTAATATGATTTAATTCTAACTAAACACCTCTAACTCAAGTGGTTAAGGTGGGAGAAATTTTTCTTGGTTTCTTGAATCTAATTCATAGGGACGACAGTATTTATAATAATTTCATATTATTATTATTTTCAATAATTTTTCTACGCGGGTAAAATGCACGCGCACGTGCACGTTACTAGTACTATTGTAATAAGGCTTGAAAGTGGCTCAAAATTGAGCTGTCTAAGCCATACGTAAATACTCCATTTATTAAAAAAAATTATAGAAATAAAATATATTTTCTTCCGCACAAATATATGTTTAAAATTAAATTTAAAAACTAAATTCAAAACTTTTAAAAACTAAATTTAAAAATTAATTTAAAGGAGAAAAAATATCCAAAATATTTAACAAATCTTATATATATTTAAATACTTGAACTAATTTTTAACAATATCATAAAAATATTTATTTTACGTACAACGTACATGAATTTATTAGTATATTATAAAGAAACTTCAAAATGGTTCAAGATGGACTGTCTAAGCCGTATGTATATTTTCAAGTAATTAAAATTTTAATAAATTTTAAATAATTATTTAACTACCTAATATTATTTAATTATAGCAAATATCTCATACTCATGTGGTTAAGATGGAAGGCATTGTTCTTGGATGAATGTGTTCGATTTCTTGAAACAATAGTATCAACAAACTTTTTTTGCGTGTGTATATATATACTGCTAAAAAAAAAAATACTGCTACATTTACAGGTTTCTGTAATCACATTGTGCAGTGTGAACCTTATTAAGACTCCTTGGGGAGCAACAAGAATCTTGAGAACAGTTGTTTATGAGTTGGAACTATAGGTTTCAAAGATTCTCTTTTGTCATTCTGCTACATCTACAACTTTATCAATGTAAAAAGCTGTGGAATGAATGGGAAAGAGATCTAAGAGTTATAGGTTATATATATATATATATATATATATATATATATATATATATATGTTGAAATCGAGGATCTTCATAACTCTGATGATCTTCAGAACTATGGATCATAAGTTAACTAGCATTGACCTTCCTTAATTGATTATAGTAAACTAAATGAAAGGCTAAGACATGATCATGTAATTATTTGGTCAATTGCACCATTTTTTTATGGACAGGAGTTCTTATAGTGGACACAGTTCTTGTACATCATATATATTTGCGACATATATTTAGGCATACTTTAACCTTATTGATTTTTTGACAGGTATAGTATACTATCGTTCTCTCTCACACTCATATATTATACAACAGTATGTATTTGATACATATTCGTTGTGTTCTTTTCACATATACACTTGATGGGTTGTTTGGTGAATCATCTGTAAGGGGCGATAAGTAGTTGCTGCAACATTTGTAGCTGCATTCGGTTGCAAAAATAAAAGCTCAAGTTATTCCGAGGTACTTTCGTTGTCCCCAAAATGACTACAAGAAAGGCTAAATATTATCGCAGTTAACACTAATTTGTTTGGTTGTTTGTATCATTTATACGCCATGAAGTTTTTATATTTTCACACCACTTCCGAATCCCGATAACAAATATTATATGATATTTTATCATATAACATATAAGACTATAAAGAACTTGTTATTTTTTGGATATGCAAAATATTATTCTACATTAACCGTAACCGTGTGTTTTCATGTGTTATTTTCAGGTGTGGTAAGCCATCTGTGTCCAAAGCTTCTCTCTCTCTCTCTCTCTCTCTCTCTCTCTCATATGCGAGAGGGATCTTTCCAAGTAATTCTTGTAATATGTGCACACAGCTCACTTATTGACCATGATTACAAGACCCGGATCATAGTAGGCCCTCATCTCATTTTAGATGATTAAGTCTAGTTACGGTCGGACAGACATTATCTATCTGTACTACTATGTATAAACCTTCGAGAGAAAAATTATTATCTACATTTATTAATTAAAACTAGTATATATTGTTAGTTCCGAGAGAATCAGAGATGGTAAAATGCGGACCATAGTGGAGCTGCTAGCGAGATCCGAACATTCGCTCTCTACTGGAATCCAAGTTGTCGTCGAGATCAGAGATTCACACAAGAGTTCCTCATCTGATATTTCTCGATTTCGACAAAGCACGAACAAGAACATGTTACAAACTGGTTCCGAAGAAAATAAATATTACAACAAACAACAAGTAAAACGTTCTTCTCTTTGCGTTCGCAGACGCTACAATGAGAAAGAACGAAACAAATGAAAGACTGAAGAAGAGCGCCTTCCTGGGATGGTCAGAACAACCGTTGCTCAAAGCAAGATTCGACGTACAGACGATCTGCTTCCAGAAACCAGCAAGTTCTCAATTGAACCTCTATAACGCTCAATGTCACATTCGAAAATACTCGAAAATCACATGTGAGAGGGAGACACTGTGGGCCGCATATGAACTGGTATACTCGATTTTTTATCTGTATTCTCTCTCCTCAAATCAAAGATGAGGTCCTCTATATATAGACGAAAATATCACATATGCGGCCTGAGGAAACTCCAGGTGGCATAAGCGCTGACAACCAGATCCCCCAAATCCGGGTGTCAGAGCCGTCGATGCCGCAAGTCACGCTGCACTGCACGAGGCAAAAAGTACCGCCAAACGTCGAAAGCAGCCTCTCGCGCTGCCTGACACGCTGTACTGCACGAGACAAACAACGCCGCCAAACGCCAAAAGCAGGCTATATCCCCTCCACGTCATACTCTCCACATAGCACCTTACCCCATGTGGACTAGGTCGTAAAGCACTGGCCGCATGAGCATAGGCCGCATGTGCACCAAGCCGCATGCGCACCTGGCTGCATGGGCACAGAGCCGCATGGGCACCTAGCCGCATGCGCACCTAGCCGCATGGGCACCGAGCCGCATGCTCACCTGGCTGCATGCGCCACGAAGCGTGCGCCCGAGCTAGCAACCGTGCATGCAACTCTCGTAAGAAAAGAGCGCATGAGCGCCATGCGACGATGCTAACGTGCTAAGTGCAAAGTGCGCCAACAAAGCGCCACTTTGAGTCCTTGAGCACGAGCCCGAGTCCGAGTCCGAGTCGCTAAGCCCCTGCGGGGCTTAGCTCTTAAGGAAAACTTCCCAAAGGTGGTGACAAAACAAAGATTGTCATCATGGAGTTCACACTTAATCTCTCTAGGAAAAAAACCTACATGGGCCTCCACCCGATGTGCATATACCAATACTAAGCATAGCTATGTATTGAGATATACACATTGGTGGTTTTCCAACGTGGGACTAAAACTCCCAAAGCCAAATAAAAAATACCAACAATCCCCCACATATATCACAATATATGGTTGAGCGTTCCTCATAGTGACTGTCATCATGCATTATGATAGATGTCGCCGACGATTTGAATCTTCCCGCATGGGTCAGACAACAGTATGATACAAGAACGGACTAGGCCTTAAATTTTGCACCATAGCTACTATGCTTCTCACTCACAAAATGACCTCAGTTGTGCCATCCGGTTGCACGTTAAAGGCCCAGACACTGACCTGGTCTCAGTGTATGTTTCTTGGACGTCTAGAAGCTTTCACTCAAAAGACGACCTATATCTCTATCCATACACTTAGGTGAGTTCTTTCACTATAGAGAGTTTATTATCCATCATGAAACCTTGCACTTATGTGCGGTGCTACGCCGCTATGACATGGTCGCCCAAGGCCGAGGATCCCCCTCTTGTGGTGTCATACCACTGTAGTATGAGGACACATGCCTCTTAGTAGTGCCGTTACTACATACAACATGGAGCCTTGTGCTCCTATGCGGTGCTACGCCACTGTGACATAGATTAAAGCCGAGGTTCACTCCCTCATGTGGTGTCACCCACTGTAACATGAGATCACAGGCCTCTTAGTAGTGTTGTACTACTTCTCAGCATGAAGCCTTGTGCTTCCGTGTGGTGCTAAGCCACTGTGACATGGCTCAAAGCCGAGGTTCACTCCCTCAGGTTGTGTCACCCAATGTAGCATGAGGTCACATGCCTCTTTATAGTGTTGTACTACCACACTCTATTTTTTTTCAACATTAGGTTACCTGCTTATGTACGGTGCTATCGCCGCTGTGATATGGTCCGAAGCCGAGGTTCACTCCCTCGTATGGTGTCACGCCACTGTAGCATAGGATAGAGGTCCCTTGTAGTGCTGAAACTACTTGTGCTTCCTGCAACGCTCGCCGGACATTCACTCTGTCCGAGAACTCATTAAGGCGTCAAAGCTATCCTTCCACAAGAAATGTTCTAATCAAGGACAAATAGTAGACCACAGTGGTTCCGAGTACGTATCCCACAATATCCCTGAGGACTACCCACTGTACCTGATATTCTCCTGGTCAATGGTCCTCCCTTGAACTAATATCTAGATGTCTGGTAGATTTCTCTTTGAACCAATAACATAAAACTAAATGTTAGGATTGTAGAGACGCAATACCAGAGGTACTCCAAGCCCATATATGTTGTGTCCTTGACTATGTGTGGTGTTACTGCCGCTGTGACATGGCCTGCAGCCGAGGTTTTACCTTGTCGAGGTACCTCATTGTGGTGTCACCCCACAGTAACATAGAGTACTATGCTCCTTTATAGCACTTGACTCTGACTATATACGGTGTTTCTGCCGTTGTGATATGGCCCGAAGCCGAGGCTTTACCCTGTCAAGGTACCTCATGGTGGTGTCACTCCACGGTAGCATGGAGTACTACGCTCCTTTATAGTTCTTACGATCGGCTGGCACATGAGGCCTATTATGAACGGATCCGCCAAAATCACTTGGCTCCGAATGTTAACCATTGTAATGATCCACGCTACCTGCGCTCATTCAGTGTTCTATGTTGGCATGTTATGAACGAATCCGCCAAAATCACCTGGCTCTGAATATTAATTACTGTAATAATCCATACTGACTGTGCTTATTCAGTGTTCTGTACTGGCCTGTTATGAACAGATAAGTCAGAATCACCTGGCTCCGAACTTTTAGCCACTGTAATGATCCACGCTGGCTGCTCTCATTCAGTATTTTGCGTTTTATCCGTACAGTTCTCTTCAGACATTTAAAGAGATGGATAGATGTTATTGCTGCAGCTTCCTGATTTTTACAGTATGTCAGTATCACCCGAATCTGTGTACTAACCATAGAAAGATCATCTGAGAGCTTCCAAAGCCATCCTGCTATATATGCTGCAGCTGATAGTACATAGAATTCTGAGAGTAAAGACTGTTTTTTCGACTTCCATGATATAACAACACCACTCCTGGAGAAGTCACGTCCTCCTATGGATCTTTTACTCTTCTTTCCTGAGCACCAACTGGCATCATTGAAGCCTTCCATCATATCTGGATAACTGCTGTAGTGCAGGATATACCACCGAGTCCACTTAAAAATTTTGACGACCACTACTAGAAAAAGCGGTCTTAGCGACGTATTTTAGCGACGTCAAAAGAAACGTCGCTAATAATATATAAATTAGCGACTCCTTATTAAAACGTCGCTAGACGTCGCTAAATGGCGACATTTAGCGACGTTTAGCGACTTTTATTAAGATTTTAAAAGATAAGTCGCTATAAGTTCAGTTTAGGTCGCTAAACGTCGCTAATATGTCTAATTTAGCGACGTATATAGCGACCTTAATATTGAAAATATTTAGCAACGTGTTTAGCGACGCATTGACGTCGCTAAAATTTAAATTAGCGACATTTTTCTTGGACGTCGCTAAACGTCGCTAAAATTTGGTTAATTAGGGATCGGTTTCATTTTTCCCCATCTGCTGAAATTTCGAAAAGAAAAAAAATTCCCCCCCCCCGCGCTCCGTCGACCCGCTCTCCACCGCGACTACTCCGGTAAATCCTACTCTCTCTCTCTCTCTCACAGGACACATGTGACATTGACACAAACACGACACACAAACAGACACTGACACAGACACAGACACGGCACACACACACACTGACACAGACACTGATCAGGACCTAGGGTTAGGGTTAGGGTTAGGTTTGTTGACATGGGGTTAGGGTTAGGGTTAGGGTTAGGGCCGACTGGCCCAAGTCGACGAGAGAGGTAACAGCAGCAGTGAGCACTGCTTACTAGCAGTGAGCAGGGGGAGACTTGAGGCACATCAGCCCAATGTGCAACAGGCAACTTGGGTAGGCACTACACAGCTGAACATAGTGTGCATTACGGTTTAGGTGCATTGTAGTTGGTTGTTAGCTTCTGCAGGCAGGTGTGAGGGGGTCCTAATACAGTGTAAACACTGCATCCTTGTGCAGCAACTTACTGAGCCAGTCAGCAACTAGTGCAAGGCAGGATTTGGATGTGTTTGAGATGGGGTTTGAACTCGTATGATTTGAAGGACATGAGGGCAAGTGTCAGATATAACACCAACATCTGAGAGAAGATTGGGTATTCATAGTGATACTATAGTGCACACATGAGTGTGTGGCTCGGGATAAGGGGCAATCAAATATTGAGGAAGAAGGTAAGCAGTAGCAGTGGGTGACTGATTTAAAGAGGTGTATTAGTCAGGTGTTTGAGTGAATATATGTGTTGAAGAGAATAAGTAATAGGTGTGAAGGTTGAGCATTCATATAGGTGTATCCCAGATCTGGGAGTATAGATGGAGTATTTATATGAGTATAGATGGAGTATTTATATGAAGTATAGAATTTAGAGTACTTAATAGGTGTTGTTGGTACCAGGTGAGTTTTGATTACAGAATTCTTAAGAGTGTATGTGTGTATCAGTGTGCCAGTTTGGGGGGTTAGGTTTTTTTTACTAAAGGGAGTGCAGTAATCTGCCGGTAAAAGTGAGTGAGTACAGCCACAATGCATGGGGTTATCCATTTCATAGAGCAATAGCCCGTGTACTTGGGAAACTTTTGATGCAAAAATTGTTCAAGCACCAGGTGCCTTAGTGCAATGCCATGACTGCTTTTCCCATAACGGACACTGACCTAGGAGTGTGGTTGGGGGTAGCTGCAGTTCTATAGTATGACACACTATTTGTAGTGTTGACTGCACACTTATAGTGCAGTTCATAGTACTATGGGGTTGGGGGCAGCTGCAGTTTTGATAAATGAAAATATGTATTATATCAGTTATGATTTTTATAGTACGGTTAATTTTGCATGTAATGATTTATATGATACATACTGTCAATTTTGTAGAAGTTTCTAGAAATGGATATGAATTACTATCTGCGTCATCGTTCGTGGATGTACAACCGTCATCCTGATGACATGTGCGGTGTGCGGGATGAATTCATTGAGGGTGTACAGCAGTTCCTGCAGTTCGCAAAGGCGTTCCCTCAATACATGGACGGTACCAAAATTAAGTGTCCGTGTGTGAGATATCGTAACAGGAAATATCATCCTGAAGTGGAAGTTACATATCATTTATACTCGAAGGGCTTTACGCCGAATTACTATCAGTGGACCGCGCACGGAGAACTTGTATCTCTAGCATCGGAGTCGGAGCCCTATGTGGAGCCGTATATGGATGTCCAAGACCACGATGCTTACGACGACGGGTTGGTGAACATGGTTTATGATGCGGCGGGGCCTAGTTTCAATCCTGACAATTATGATGCGACGGGACCTAGTTTCAATCCGAACAATTATGATACAGCTGAGGAGGCACCGAATGCCGATGCTGCAAAGTTTATGGAGTTGCTTGAGAATGCAAGGACTCCACTATATCCTGGTTGTGAGGATCATTCACCGTTGGAGGTGGTTACAAGATTATTGAGCATCAAGTCCGATTTTAACATGTCGCAAGAATGCTATAATCGACTGCTCGATTTGATTATAGAGATCTTGCCCGAGGGTGCAAAGTTGCCTAAAGACTTCTATCGATCTAAGAGGATGGTGAGATCACTTTGGATGGGATACGAGAAAATCGATGCATGTCGCAACGGGTGCATGTTGTACTACAAAGACGACAAGGATGAAGATGCGTGCAGATTCTGTGGTGCTGATCGCTACAAGGCCACTGTTAGAGGAAAGTCTGTCGGTGCAAGGAAGCCTACCGATTCGATGCACTACTTGCCTTTGACGCCGCGGTTGCAGCAGTTGTTTATGGTTAAGGAGACTGCAGAAAATATGAGTTGGCACAGGCGAAAACAGATCGAAGGAGTATTGGATCATCCATCCGATGGAGAAGCATGGAAGCACTTTGATCGAGAGTATCCATATTTTGCCGAGGAAGCGCGTAATGTCAGATTGGGGCTCTGCTCTGACGGTTTTACCCCATTCAGACTTTCGGGCTCCCAGTTTTCGTGTTGGCCTGTGATCGTCACTCCGTACAATCTACCGCCTTGGATGTGCATGAAGACTCCGTATATGTTCCTAACCGTTATTATCCCGGGTCCGAACAATCCGAAGAGGAACATCGATGTGTATTTACAGCCTTTGATAGATGAGTTGAATCAGCTGTGGGAAGTCGGTGCCAACACGTACGATGTTTCTAGAAAGCAGAATTTTCAGATGAGGGCAGCACTTATGTGGACCATCAACGACTTTCCGGCCTATGGAATATTATCGGGATGGAGCACCCATGGTCGTCTCTCATGTCCGTATTGCATTGACCGTTCTCAGGCTTTCCGTTTGAAACACGGAGGCAAACCGTGCTTCTTCGATTGTCATCGACAATTTTTGCCGAAGGATCATCCGTACCGGAGAAATCGGAATACTTTTCGTACGGGAGTTGTGGAGAAGGCCAATCCACCGCCAAGGTGGCCCGGATGCACGATATGGGAAGAGGTAAAAGATTTACCAAGTGCTATCCAAGAGCCTGCTAAGGGGTACAAGTGTGACGGATTTGGTCGCACCCATAACTGGACGAAGAGGAGTATATTCTGGGATCTGCCATATTGGAGCACCAATCTGATCAGACATAACCTTGATGTCATGCATATCGAGAAGAATGTGTTTGATAACATAATTAATACTGTAATGGATGTAAAGGGGAAGACGAAAGATAATCCGAAGGCGAGGTTGGACTTAGAAGACATATGTAGACGTCCTGCATTGCATTTGATAGAGGAGGGGAATGGAAAGTTAAAGCAACCTAAGTCAGTTTTCTCACTGGATAAAGAGGATAAAGGTAGACTTTGTAGGTGGATTCAGGGTCTAAAGTTTCCAGACGGGTACGTGTCGAACTTGAAAAGATGCGTCGACCTCAAGGAGAACAAACTAGTAGGTATGAAGAGCCACGATTGTCACGTATTCATGGAGAGGTTAATTCCGATTGTATTTCGGGAATTCTTACCGCAGGTCGTTTGGGACCCATTGACAGAGCTGAGCATATTCTTCAGAGATCTTTGTTGTACTAAGTTGCTCGTCGATCGTCTAGAAAAGCAAGAGAGGGACATTGCGGTAACACTATGTAAGCTCGAGAAGGTGTTTCCTCCTGGATTCTTCGACTCTATGGAGCATTTGCCAATTCATCTTTCCTATGAGGCACGTGTTCGTGGTCCTGTCGGTTATCGGTGGATGTACCCCTTCGAGCGCCATCTGAATCACCTAAAGAGAAAGGTAAAAAATAAGGCACGGGTTGAAGGCTCTATTTGTGAAGCTTATGTTCTCGAGGAGATTACAAACTTTTGCTTGACGTATTTTAAACCGCATGTTGCTACTAATAGGACAAAAGCTCCCAGAAACGACGACGCATATCAGGAATCTAATGATGCAATACTCAAAGTATTCAATGCATCCGGAAAGCCCTCGGGAAAAATGAAGAAGAGATATTTGAATGACGATGAGCTAAGGGCTGCTCAATTGTATATATTACTCAATTGCGACGAGGATGAAGTGGAGAAGCTAGAGGGGTAAGTAATTAATACGTCCACGTTTACATTATCTCAATGTAATAGTATAAGATACTATTATGCTACTAATCAGCAGTTGCTTCATTGTTTTTTAGCACATATAATAATGAGTTGAGGTCGGTTAGACCCTACATAACAGACGAAGAAGTAGAACAAGATATGAGATGCCATTTTCCTTCTTGGTTGAGCGCATATGTAAGATGCTTGGTAATTACTTTTTATTTCTGCACGTGCAAAACAAATAACTTACTATCGCTACTTTGGTATTTAGGTCGATCGTCTAATATCACCCGAGACTGAATCTATTAGGACTCTAGCCAAGGGACCAATTACTGCCGTAAAAATATGGCCAAGTTTCTGTGTGAATGGGTTCAGGTTCAAGTCAACAAATGCTCCTATCAGAGACAGCTTTCTGGATCTTGATTCCACGAAAAACAGTGGTTTGTGTATCAAATCTTCAAACTACAAAGACGTCAATCCGGACAATGATTTTTTTGGCATCTTACGAGAGATTGTGGAGTTAACATATAATTATGGCCTAGAACCTGCTAATATCGTGCTATTCAGGTGTGAATGGTTCGATCCGATTCAAGATCAAGGTTGGAAAATTGACAAGCATGGCCTTGTGGATATAAACTACAAGCGTAGATATCAAGGCTACGAACCATTTGTCCTATCAAGTCAGGCTCAGCTCGTGTACTTCACAACTTATCCTAGACGGGGGACAGCGAGGTAGGATTGGTGGGCAGTATGCAAGACTAAAGCTATAAATACCTTTGACATTGACGAAATAGCTTATCAGGAGGACGATCTACCTCTTGTAACAAATATTGTAGATGTGGACTCAACGGAAGTTACTCATTACATGAGTAATAATGTAGAAGATGTAGAATTATCCGAAGAGGACGACGAAGTAGATGAAAGTGAAGACGAGGAAGAGGAAGAGCAGGACGAGGAAGGCGAACAAGATGAATTTTCTGAAGATGATTGAAAATATAAAATATTCCATGTAGAATATAACTATATTTGGACTGTAAATATTGCATGTAGAAGTAGATGTTGACATTAACGAATATATGTATTATATTTTGACTGTATAATGCTTTGAGATATGTATCACATTTCGACTGTAGAATGTAGTATATATTTGTGTTTCTCTATATTCATCATATGTTGTTATCAGATATGACAGGACGACGCGGAGGATTCGGCAGGTCCCGAGGTAGACAGAGTGCCACTCCGGTACTGCCTACTGTTGGTTCCGGATCATCGTCGCCCAGTACTCCAGTATATCGATCAGTCACATCTCCGACTGCGACGACGTTGCGTGGTATCACTCCTGGGACGAGTAGTTCCAGGCGTGATAGTACTCCCTCGTCCAGCATTCCTTCTGCTGACGGAACCATGGAGACAGATGAGCATGTAGAGGAGGTCGTGCCGACGTTGTCCCAGCATTAGAAAGATCCTCCATGCGCACCACCGGAGGAGACGAGGACAGAGATTTGGGCCGACGGTACAAAGTAAGTCAATTAGATGGTTTAGTATATATTTGTGTTTCTCTTTATTCATCGTATATTGACTTTTTCAGTAATCTAAATTATTATTTCTGTATAGATATCGTCCATCGTCGTTTCAGAGACGCCTGGGCCAATTTCTGAGGAACAACTACGGTGGCCCTTGGATCAACTACTCTGAGGCTCCGGAGGAGAGGAAGGCGTTCTGGTTTGCGCACTTCCAGGTAAAAGTATATTAAATAAATCCTCTAATTTATGCATATTCGTGATGCTAACTTAATGAATTATTTATTGTAGCAAACGTATTTTTATCCTCCGCACCGGGCCGAGTTGATCGAGCGGCTCTTTCCTACCGTTGCCGCCAAGCTTATCCGAGATGCTCTGGATGACCAGAAGGCTCGTGATCGTGCTGGAAAACCGATCCAAGGTTGGATCACGCCTGAGCAGTGGACTGCGATGAGGGCTAGATTCGACGATCCGAGCTACAAGGAAAGGTCTAAGAAGGCCAAGGCGGCTAGGCAGAATGCTGCCAAGTGGTATGGTGGCTCGATTCCGATGACGGAACATTTCCGTCGTTTGGTATGTTTTTTCTTTTAAAATATATTATTTTAATATAAGTACCATAAAATGGTACTTGGAAAAAATATTTAAGTTTAGTAATAAAAAATATATTTTTAACACGTACAGAGGGGTGAGGATGCAAACATGGTGACCGTCTTCTTGGCCACCCATCGCAAGGACGGAAATCTCATTGATGAGAGGGCCTCACAGACCTATGTAAGTATTACTTTACTTTGTGTTTATTTTAATATAACTTAGGCAATTATTGAGTTTCCAAACCTTTTCTAGGCCGAGTATCTTAGGCTTCGTGAGCGGGCGACTGCTAGTGCACCTACACCAGGAGAGGCTGGTGCTTCGTCGCAGCCCGGTCCATCTCCGTCGGCGGACGACCTGTGGGTGACCGCAGCTGGTGGTCTCCAGAGGGGTACGTACTACGGTACGGGCTCCTATGGCGCCCTAGTTGCGACGCAGTCATCTAGGGCCTCCCCGACAGCTGTGCATTCCACACACCCCTCGCAGTCGCAGCCCTCGCAGTCGTCGGCCAGAGTCCAGGAGGCCGTCCAGGAGGCCGTTGACCGTCAGATTGCGTCTCTCCGTGACGACTTGCTGCGAAGTATGGAGGACCAGTCCCGGTCCTAGCCGCAGGCGGATGATCCGATGCTCATCGCACGATTGGATATGCTCGACCGCAACATGACGGAGCTACGAGAATTGACAAATGATATTAGAGCCTCCAATGATCGCAACATCATGGAGCTGCAGGCGTCACAGCTATCGATGGGCGAGAAGCTGACGAGGATGCAGGCGTCACAGCTATCGATGGGCGAGAACCTGACGAGGATGCAGGATTCAATGGGTGATAGCAGTACGAGGCTGTTATCTACCCTGGATTCTTACAACCAGCGACTCACAGACTTGGAGCGGGCACGGCCTCCACCGACGTCA
The DNA here is from genome assembly GCA_036927795.1 of Iris macrosiphon. Classification (NCBI taxonomy): domain Eukaryota; kingdom Viridiplantae; phylum Streptophyta; class Magnoliopsida; order Asparagales; family Iridaceae; genus Iris; species Iris macrosiphon. The sequence goes on from JAYESA010000014.1 coordinate 152,498,907, forward strand.
CTGCCTTCTCCATCGATATCGGTGTCGATTCCACGGGACGAGTATGAGGAGTTGTTATCCTTCAAGCGCGCCGCTGGTCAGCCTCCTGCAGATCCGTAGTAGTATAGTTATTTTTATTATTATTTATGAATTATTGATACTTCAACAATAGACATGATGTATGATGCTTCTTGTGGTCTTTAATTTTTTAGTTAATTTAATTGGATTATATAGTTATCCACATTTAATTGGATTGATACTTCTTGTGGTCTTTAATTGAATTGGATTATATAGTTAACTAGATTGAATCATGTTGGTGTGTATGATGAAGATGATGTAAAACTGCAGGGAATCACCAATGTTTGCTTCTGCACATTATTTTTTTTATTTTTTTTAAAAATTAGCGACGTTATTAGCGACGTTTAGCGACGTTAATTTACGTCGCTAATTACGTCGCTACTTAGCGACGCTGTAAAACGTCGCTAAGGACGTCGCTAATGACATCGCTAATGACGTCGCTAAACGTCGCCAATTGCTGACATGGCAGTATAGCCAGGTCATTAAAGACGTCGGTGTAACGTCGCGATAGACGTCGCTAATCAGCGACGTTTAGCGACTTTTCTAAACGTCGCTATTTAGTGACTTGGCGTCGCAAAACGTCGCTAAATTTAGCGACACATTAAAGTCGCTAAAAAACGTCGGCATAGCGACGTTTAGCGACGTTTTTTGTTTTAGCGACTTGGTGTTTTCCGACTGCTTTAAAACGTCGCTAATTACGTCGCTAAACCTAATTAGCGACAATTTTTGGTTATTTAGCGACGTTTTTAGACGTCGCTAATTTGACTTTTTCTGGTAGTGGACTCTCTTCACAGCTTCTAGTGTTAAACAACACACATACTGCTCGTGAACTGACTCAGCACACCTACAACGAGAGCTATATCAGACACCCGGTGGTACTCGCAGCTTGAATCATGCACCTGGTGATGCTCGAGTACACCAACTGTCTGATGCTTTTCCTTGGATTAGGCTTCTTAATCTTCATGTTACACCTGAGGAGTATCGAATCTGATACCCAAAGCGTGTGACCAATTATCTTCTGCAAAGAGCTTGTGCCTGAGCAAGCTCACCTGACATCCGGATTGACTTATATCCTTAGGATGACCTCCGCAATCCCATGTCCTAAGTCTGGAAAAATGAACATATTTGTTCTAGTGACACTTCTATATCCACAGCTGAGATTTAGCAAGTCATTCGCATAGATACAAAATATGACTCTTTTCTTATCAGCGAACTTTGTGTACACACACTAGTTTGTCTCGCTGATCCTGCGACAACTTTAACTAGATGACTTGTCAAACTTCTGCTGCCTTATCCTGGGATTTCGCTTCAGGCCGTTTTGAGATATCACCAACCCGCAGGCTGTCTTCAAACCTGAATGACAATAATTATGCTTCTTGTCTGTGAATCTTTTATGACTATCTTCCTTCATCTGATAAACAATCAGCTTATGAATAGTAGCTTTGGCAATCATTATCATGATATATGACACCCTCAACGAGGTGCCTAAGAACTCAATTCACAGTTATCTGAGAAAACTCCTAGGCTACAAGCCTATTCTTGAACTCAACTGTTCTGGCTGGTTCCATTTTTTCTACTGAAGATATATAAGCATCTGAAAAGTTTAGCTCTTTCAAGCACGAACCAAGAACATGTTACAAACTGGCTCCGAAGAAAATGAAGATTACAACAAGCAACAAGTAAAACGTTCTTCTCTTTGCGTTCGCAGACGCTACAATGAGAAAGAACGAAACAAAGAAAAGTCTGAAGAAGAGCTCCTTTGCTAGGGTGGTCAAAACTACCGTTGCTCAAAGTAAGATTCACCGTACAGACGATCTGTCCCCAGGAACCAACAAGTTCACAAATGAACTTCTGGAACGCTCAATGTCACATTCGAAAATACTCGAAAAGCACCATGTGAGAGGGGGACACTCTGGGCCGCATATGAACTGGTATACTCAGTTTTTCATTTGTATTCTCTCTCCTCAAATGAAAGAGGAGGTCCTCTCTATATAGAAGAAAACAGCACATATGCGGCATGAGAAAACTCCAGCCGAATAAGCGCTGACCGACCAGATCCCCCAAATCCGGGTGTCAGAGCCGTCGGCGCCGCAAGTCACGTTGCACTGCACGATACAGACAGCGCCGCAAAACGCCGAAAGCAGCCGCTCGCGCCGCCTGACACGTTGTACTGCACGAAGCAGACAATGCCGCCAAACGCCGAAAACAGGTCATGTCACCTCCACATCATACTCTCAACATAGAACATTGTCTCATGTCAACCAGGCCGCAAGACACTCTGCATGAGCACATGTCACATGAATATCTGACCGCATGTACATCGAATTGCATGGACAGCTTGTCGTATGTGCACCGAGTCGCATGCTCACCTTCAAAATGTGAAATACTTGCAACTCGGTACTTATATACTTGTTGATAGTAATAATAGTTCTTCTGTCTCTAGAGAAATTAATTAAGTAAAAATTGCGTCTTCCTGGAAATGGAGGTTAGTCGATCGATAGACCACCGGTCTTAATTATGACAGCGAGGTGATCACATCACATTCATAGCTGTATCTCCTCTGTAAGCCAAAAAGCTGCTTACGTACGGAGTAGAAGAAGCTGAAGAAAAGAAGAGGATGTTTGATTTTACTTAAATATTTATGAGCGAGCTAACTTTGTACTTGTACGCGTCTTTATTTAAGAATCACTTTCTCCACTTTGTGTCACACATGCATAATCGATCTACTAGGCCACTAGCCCCTTTGCTACTGTAACTGTTCTCACTACTTTCTTTGACATATTGTCAGATCCAATGACAACCATTAGTAATCAAAAATCGAGTAACTAATGAGTTACTAATTTTTAGGACTGATGATAAAGGTACTACAAAATAGATCCAATTTTTTTTTAAAAATTTTCACTTAAAATTTGTTTGAAACTATTCCAAAAAATTTTTAGAACTGTCAAAATTTTACAGTCATTTCAATAGGTCAAACTATCAAAATTTTGACAGTCCATCCAAACTATTGGAAGGACTGTCAAAATTTTGACAGTCCTAAATAAAATTTTGGACCAGTCCTGAGTAAAATTTTAAGTGAAAAATTTAGAAAAAAAAATTGGAACAACCCGAGTCATCTTTGCAGTGCCTTTATCAAAAATCATTTTTAGATCCATCTTATCTTTTACTTTTTTCTAATGATCTAAATAGAAAATTTTCAAGAACCTAAATAGAAAAATAAACCATATGTGAAGTTTTTATTATGAATTCTAATTTGAGTTCGTGTAGTTGAACTCATAAGTAATTGATCGTAACTTATACTACTGTATGACCAAATTTTTTTGGCTAAATTACAACTTGATACCCTCAACTAATCAAAATATTCAACTTGGCTGCGCCCCCGCATCCGCGTATTCCTTGGCTGTGCCCTCGAGTCCGCGTATTCCTTGGCTGCGAGTCGGGCCGCCTCACGTCGGGCCTCCGACTACTGTTGACGCCGCCTACTGCTATGCCCCCTCCCCCACCCTCTAGTCGTCGGTGCCGGAGAGGGAGGAGGGGTGGTGGGGGGGGGGGGTCGCTGGAGGGAGGGAGGGAGGGGGAGGGGGAGGGGTGGGGGGGAGAGTGGAGAGGGGCAATTTGATCTTTTTTTAGGATATTAAGTTATCATCTATCAAAGTTGAGGGTATGAAGTTGGACATTTTGGATAGTTGAGGGTATCAAGTTATAATTTAGCCAAATTTTTTTTTAAAAGTTCCTCTAGCATGATATTATTAATTGTATGTGCATAAGTGTTGGTGTTTTCCATTTAGCTTTGGGAGTTTTAGTCCCACATTGAAAAACCACCAATGTACATATCTCAATATATAGCTTTGATTAGTATTGGTACATGCACATTGCGTGGTGGCCCATGTGGGTTGACTTTCCTAAAGGGATTAAGTATGAACCCCATTATGACAATATTTATTTTGTCACCATCTTTGGGAAGTTTTTCTTAGTCGCTAGCGAATCGGACTCAGGCTCAAGGGCACAAAGTGGCACTTTTTGGGCACACTATGTGGCAAGTCGCTATGCGTCCAAGGGCTATGCTGCTAGGCTCTATGCATCCAACGAGTTTGTACGAGCGATACAAATGTGGAGGGGACATGGTCTGCTGATTGGCGGTGCATGGTTTAAACTGATGTTCAGGGGATTGGTACAGTAGTGCTGAAGCTGACCTCGAGGAAGTCACTTATACTGGAGAATGTGAAGCACATACCAGTGATTACCAAGAATCTAGTTTCTGTGAGTCTGTTGTGCAAGACGGGCCTGAGGATGGACATCAATGCTGGTATGATAGTGATGTCCTACAAGGGAACATACTTCAAAAAAGTTTTTTGTACCGAAGGGATGTTTAAACTGCAACTTGTAACTCCTTTTATTTGTATCAATGGGGTCTCTCCTTCTGATTATTCTCTTGACTTGTGGCATAATAGACTAGGACGTGCATTGTAAACGCATTAATAAGATGTCTAGTCTAGGCCTTATTTCCAAATTTGGGGGTAAAGAGGTAGAGAAATATGAAGTCTATGCATAGACAAAGATTGTCAGGAAGATATTCAGAAGGGTAAACCGAAGTACAGATCTTCTAGAGTTGGTACACTCAGATATCTGTGACTTCAAGCAATTCTCCACGAAGGCCGGGATGAAGTACTTTATCACTTTCATCAATGATTTCTCGAAGTACGCGTTCGTATATCTTCTCAAATCAAAAGATGAAGCGCTCGAGAAGTTCAAAGACTTCAAAGCAGAAGCAGAACGTCAAACCGATCAACAACTCAAAAGACTCAGAAGCGATCGAGGCAAAGAGTATTGTTCTTTGGAATTTGCATCGTTATGCAAAGTACATAAAATTATCAACGAAACGACTGCTCTGTATTCTTCCCAATATAATAAAGTGGCAGAAAGGAAGAACAAGACGCTGACAGAGATAAAGAACTCCATATTGATGACAACAGGACTTCCAAAGTACTTTTGGGGAGAAGTTGCGCTTACGACTACGCTTATTCTGAATAGAGTGCGTTCGCGACATCTGACATTACTCCTCATGAACTCTGGTTCAAAATCAGACCCAACTTGAATGTCATTCGAGTGTGGGAATGTCTAGTATATGTGAAGCTTCCAGACCTCAAGATACAGAAGATGGGAACGAGGACTACGAAGACCATATTTCTTAGATATGCTGATAAGAGTGATGCTCTGAGATTCCTTGATATCGAATCTAATCATATCATAGAATCTCGCGACACAAAATTCTCTGAAGACAAGTTTGCTAGGCACAAGAATATTATTCTCGCGGATGTTCCGGAGAATGTTGCTATCACAAACGAGACAAGTACCTCTCAGAGAGAAGTAGTCCAAGAAGAAGAAGTCATTGATGAGACAATATTTGAACAAGAGCCCGCTGAGCCGAGAGCAAAGCGAGTGAGGAGGGCAAAGGTTTTCGGAGAAGACTTTGTTACCTATCATGTGAAAGCTGATCCGCAAACCTATGATGAAGCTATGAAGACCAGATATGCTATTTTCTTGAAGGAGGCTGTCAATGACAAGTTTGACTCGATAACTTCTAATAATACTTGGAAGTTAGTCGATATATCTGAAGGAGCTAAACCCATAGAATGCAAGTGGATCTCCAAGAAGAAGTTGAAACCAGACGGAACTGTTGATAAGTTCAAGGCCAGGCTAGTTGCCAAGGGGTTTTCTCAGATGCAGGAGAATGATTACTTTGATACCTATGCTCCCGTTGCACGGTTGACTACTATCAGGATGCTGATTGCTCTAGGTGCTATTCACAGATTGTTGATTCATCAGATGGACGTTAAGACAATATTTCTGAATGGTGAACTGACTAAAAAGATTTACATCTAGCAGCCAGAAGGGTTTGTCATGAAAGGTCTTGAAGACAAAGTGTGCAAACTCGTAAAATCTATGTATGGTCTGAAGCAAGCTCCTAAATTGTGGCACGAGAAGTTTGACAAAGTTATCAAATCAAATAGCTACAAGGTCAGCAAAACTGATAAGTGTGTGTACAGAAGTTCGCTGGTAACAGAGGTGTCATCATTTGTCTCTATGTGAACAACATGCTGATCCTAGATACAGATATATAATGTGTCCATAGAACAAAGATGTTTCTCTCATCCAAATTCAGTATGAAGGACATGGAAGATGCAGATGTCATCCTTGGGATTAAGATAATTCGGACGGAATCATGGCTTGCTCTTTCACAAGATTATTACGTGAAAAAGATGCTCACACGCTACGGATACCAGGATCTTCTAGGGATCGATACTCCGTACATATGTGACAAAAAACTGAAGTCTAAACCCGGGAAAAGTGTCAAACAGTTAGAGTACTCTAGTGTCATGGGGAGTTTGATGTATGCTCCGAATGCCACTAGGCCTGACATAGTTTCTGATGTGGGGATGCTGAGTCGATTCACTAATAACCCAGGTGATGAACACTAGAAAGCTGTGAAGAGGGTGATGAGATACCTCAATAAGACTCAGAAGTTTGCTCTTTACTACAGCGGAGATCCAACAGTGTTAGAAGGCTTCAGTGATGCTAGCTGGTACTCAGAAGAAGAGAGCGAAAGATCCACATGAGAATATATTTTCTCAATGGGTGGAGCTGCTATATCGTGGAAGTCGAAGAAGCAGATAATGCTCTCACACTCATCAATGAAGACTGAGTTCTATGCACTTGCAGCTGCAACAGATAAAGCAGAGTGGCTTCGGGAGCTCATGTACGATCTTTCTATGGTTGGTGCGCAGATTCTAGAATTACATATATACTATGACAATCAGGCAGCAACAGAAGTGGAATCAAACGATCTTTTTAATGGTAAGAAAATCACTGTGCGGTTTCGGCACAGATCACTGAACAATTTTATCAAGGCTGGTGTCATTACAGTGGTGAATATTCAGAGTCAGGAGAACATGACGGATCCATTCACAAAAGGTCTCAAGAGACAGCTAGTCGAAAACTCTGCTAGTAAAATAGGCTTGAAGGACCTCTGATATTGTATCTTTGCAATCCTACCATTAAGTTTTATGCTATTAATTAAAAAAAATCTACTAGACATGTAGCTTTTGGTTCAAGGGAGGACTACTGATTGGAAAAATATCAAGTAAAATGGGTAGTCCCTTGGGACAGTATGGGATATGTACCCGGAACCACTGTAGTATATTATTTATTCTTTATAGAAATTTTTTTGTGTAAGGATGGCTTCGACGCCTTAATGAGTTCTCGGACAGAGTGAATGTCCGACGTGCGTTACATGAAGCACGTGTATTTCAGCACTACAAGGGACTTGTATCCCATGCTACAGTGGTGCGATACCACGATAAGGTTAAAGATGTAAAGCCTCGGCTGCGAGCCATGCCACAGCGGCAGTAGTTGTCACTCCCCCTTCCCGAAATACGTATTTTGGGATATATTTATTTCTTGCTTGTATTTATTCATACTTAGAGTATTTCTTGCTCACATGATCATTAGGTTGCATGCATGGAGACTAGACCAATTCTTTGGTTTATATAGTTCATGGTTTATTTGTCGGTTGGTTTATTCATGAATTTGAACCCATGGTCTAAACCTCAAACTAACTTGTTTCTCTCTCTTCCATTATTCTTTATTTTTTTTATTTCTTTCATTTCTAGGCAAGTAAACCTTGCACTACATGGAGAAACCTTTTGATTTTTGTTTCTTGTTCGTTTCTTACATTTTATTAGTCTATTATGTACTTATGATGATTCTGACCGCTTTTAATACTTGGAGTTCTCGGTTTTGATGGATAGATTTGCTTAGATCTACTTTTCTAACTTAGGGTTTCATGGGTTCCTTGAGGTTTTGGAGGTTTTGATATACCAAAACATAGTATTTTCAAAAAATAGTTTTTGGGAAGGATGAAGCACTTCATTTCGAACGTTTTGGCTTTTGGTTCACTCAATTCAGAGTTAAAATATTATTTTTATGAAAACAGATTTCTTTTAGATTTTGAAGCTTTTTTGCTACGGCCGAACCTGCTGTTGGAGAAGACAAAGTCTTCATGCGGCCAACGAGCTATGTGGCTGAGAGTACTATGCGGACCGAGAGGATTATACGGCCAGAGCTCTTGTCGCATATCGACCAGTATGAGTCCATCTTGTCGGACGCATGACTGCCATCACAGAAGTGTACTTGAACACTTGTGTTCACTCGCTGAATGAATGAGAATTTCGCTAAGTCCAAATACTCCATGCGACATCGAACTCCGTGCGACACTGACACTTATGCAGCAAGCAGAGTATGCGGCCACCATCCTTGTACGCATGACTCTGAAATCTTGGAACATCATTCTATGGTTTTGTCTTTTCTTTCTAACACACTTTATGTCACATCACACTTTATGTCATATTACTGACATTTTATTTTTTGTCGCTTTATCACTTATACCGAGGAGTAGACTTTAGCTCTCACTCCATCCGGCATGACTCCATGCGGCCAGGATTGTTATGCGGTCTGACTTCTCAAGCGGCCTTGATCCTTCTGCGCGCATGCGGCCCCTTGAACACGTTTTATCGAACTAGTTTTGGTTGAATGTTCCTTTAGACTTTATGAGTTGTATGTGACTTTGGTGACCAAAAAAGTATTAGACCCATCTATGCGTCTTGACCCAACTACTTGTACCCGTGCTAATACACTTACTACGTGCTATGTGTTCCTACGTGCTAAGTGTTCCTACGCGATTATATTATATGTTTATACTGCAGTGTACCTATGTGCTACATGATATGTGATATGACTCAATCTCCAGTATGGACATAAGGGTTAGTCAATGACCAAGCATGGCTAGGATATGTTGATTGTTGTACTTCGCTGGGGTGAATCCAAATTGAACTATCAAGTAAAAAAGTGGATTCGTATCTAGTGTAGCCGTACTATGGTACATCATATAAGGGAAATACCATGTGACCACGCCATGAGATTTCAGTTAACATAAGGGTTAACTAGGCAACTAAACTTGTAGAGCATTGAGAGGGAATGGAATCTCGAGATAGTGCCTAACTAGCCACCTCCAGTCATCTGAATTAGGGTATGCAGGATAGTCCCCATGGATATTGTTTAAATCCTTATTAGTGGATGGCAATATCCGACTATTATATGATACTATGTGTTCTATACGATCTCAGTACGGTGGCCTTACGAAGGACCGATGCATGCTACTATGTGCTATGCGACGATTTGTGGCTCGGCTAACCCTGCTAGTACCTGGTTCGATCTGAGGATTCCTATATGCATAATATCTCGAGTATAACCCAGACTCCATCTAGTAAGCCGTACAAGTGATTGGCTGATTATGTAACTAAGCGTGTTTGTGTATTGTATCTGTTGTCAAATAGTCTAGGGGCATAGACTATCATGGGACGATGGTTTAACCCTTGTCCTTTTTTGGTTGTAGGGTTAGATTGTTGTGTCACGATAGACTATGAACCAAAACTATGAGCCAAAACTATATATAGATATATATGTATCTATTTTATAACCTGATTTTATTTTTACATTCGTCCTTCCTTTGTGGTACTTACTATTTGGGGTCTAACCCCACTGGTTTTGCATGGCCAAGTTTAGAGCCAGTACCCGAGGATCAAGCGTACTTCTTCCTGAACAATGGCGCGCACCAGTCAGATGGCCACTGAGGGAAACAAGTGGGTCTCTTATTCCCTGCTCGTTATTTTACATTTTACTCATTTTGGGAATTTAGCCATCGGCACTTGTTAGCTATTTAGTTTCCTACATGATTTTAATTAATCAGATTGCAGCTGATCACAGTCATGTACTCTTGTTACTCTGCCAGCCTTCTCACTTTCGCACAGCTGGTTTCTTGAATGTTGTGGCAGGGCGTTTGGGACGCCTTACTTTATTGTCATATATGTTCTATGTTTACTGTCCTTATTTGACTGATTGAGATAATAGATATTTTATGTGATCCTAAGTGACTTGCTTGTAGTATGCACCCCCTTGTCTAGTTACAGTCGTGACCGCCGTACGACGTTCTATACTTTATAAAGGGGAGCTGGCCATGTCCGTCTCCGTATTCCAGTACTGGAGCGTGACAGTAGTACTGCAAATAGGCACGTAGCCTAATGCTGAAAAGAAAGAGAGTTGTAGCACATCACTACAAAGAGGCCGGTGACCTCATGCTGCAGTGGGTGAGAACATATGAGGTAGTTAACCTCGGCTGTGAGCCATATCATAGCGGCGTAGCACCGCATGAAAGTGCAAAGCTTCATGCTGGGATATAATACAACACTACTAAGAGGATAGTGACCTCATACAACTGAGGGTGAGACCACAAGAGGTAGATAACCTTGGCTGCAAGCCATGTCACAGCGGTATAGCACCGCACGGAAGCGCAATGCTTCATGCTGGAAAAAATTAAACTCTCTTAAAAAGAACTCACCTAACTGTATGGACAGAGATATAGGCCGTCTCTTGAGGGTAAACTTGTAGACACTCAAGTTACATACACCAAAACCAGGTCATCACAAGGCCTTAATGTGCGATCGGAGGCACAACTGATGTCATTGTGCGAGTGGAAAGAATATCCGCTATGGTTCAGAGTTCAAGGCGTAGTCCATTCTTGTATCGTAATATTGTTTGACCCCATGCGGGAAGATTCAAGTCGTAAGCAACATCTATTCTAATGCATGATGGTTAGTCACTGTGAGGAGCACTCGACCATATATTGTGATATATGTAGGGGATTATTCGTATTTTTTAGTTAGCTTTGGGAGTTTTTGTCCCACATTGGAAAACCACCAATGTGTATATCTCAATATATAACTTTGCTTAGTATTGGTACATGCACATGGGGTGGTGGCCCATGTGGATTGACTTTCCTAGAGGGATTAAGTGTGAACCCCATTATGACAATCTTTATTTAGTCACCATCTTTGCGAAGTTTCCCTTAGAAGCTACGCGACTCGAACTCGGACTCAAGGGCGCAAAGTGGCACTTTGTTGGTACACTTTGCACTTTGCACTTTGCACGTCAGCATCGTCGCATGGCGCACATGCACTCTTTTTATGTGCGAATTGTATGCACGTTTACTAGCTCAGGCGCTAGCTTCGTGGCACATGCGTCAAGGCGCTATGTGGCCAGGAGCTATGCCACTATCAAATAATGTCCAAATAGCGATGATTTTAGCGACGTCCAAATAAAATATCGCTAAATTATAAGTATTTAGCGAAGTCCATATAAAACGTCATAATACGTCGGTGATAGCGACGTTGAGCGACGTTCTGCGACTATAATTATTATAATAAAAATAAATGTTGCTAGGTAGTCGCTAAACGTCGCTAACGTTTTAATTTTTGCAATGTTTATCGATGTTTTTGTATTTTAGTCGCAGTATATTATTATTTCTGCGATGGTTAGCGACGTCTGGAATAGACGTCGCTAATTTATTTCATATTAGGTTTGACGAATTCACTTTCCCCCATTTCCTTTAATATCTCAAAATTATTTTGACACCTACCCCTCCACGAGCCCCCCATCCCGGCTCTCCACTGCGACCCCCCCGACCGCGTACTCCTCCCTCCGATGAAGCCCCTTCCTCCGGAGTGCTCTTCCCTCCGTCGGCTCCTCCTCCCTCCAGCTTTCCTCCTCCCTCCGGCTCCCCTCCTCCTCACTCAGTGAGCTCCTCCCTTTGTCTCTCTCTCTCTCTGTCTCTCTAGGGTTTTCAAGGACTCCACCCGGACAAGACACGACACGACATGACACAACACACTAACCTTAACCCAAACTCTCTCTCTCTCTCTCTCATACACACATACACACACACACACACACACACACACATACACACACACACACACACACACGCGCGTGAACAAACTATCATACGTGGATACTAACCCTAATACGGACACACATACACACACTGAGATGGTGTTGTGTTTGGAATTGGATTGGGGGTTGTGTATGGAACTCGGACACAGACACACAAAGACACACACACACTAACCCTATATATCAGTGAGTGTGTTGTGTAGAATTGGATTGGAGATTAGTAATAAGTATAGTGTTTGTGGGTGTGGCTTGAGGGTGCATATATGTGCATTGGTGTAAGTGTTATTCTTAGTATGCAAAGTTATGTGTTGAGAGAGTTATGTGCTAGTGTTGAGTCCAACACCTAAGTATAGATGTTAGCAAGGGGTGAAAGATGTATCTTAGTATAGATATCATGGGTGTGGTTGAGGGTTGTAGGCAATGTGATATGGTAGGTTACTAACATATGATACTTGGATACTTGGTGTTGAGGTATCATGATAGCTAGTAGCATGTGTAAAAACTAATTAAATACTGATATCTTAGTATCTATAGTCAAGTGTTAATGTTTTAGGAAGATATGGATATTTGGTTAAAGTATTATTGTGATGTGTTAGTATATAGCTAGGTAATGGGTATTAAGCTAAGATATTGTAAGGTATTTATTATATATAATCTATATTAAGTATCTGATACATAATATAATATATTAGCTAGTATAGTCTATATTAACTAGTATAACTTAGAAACCTAGTATAGAAAGGTATTGACCTAGAATGACTTGATAAATCTAGTATTGACTTGTTTAGCTATATAGGCCAATCCAGTTATCGACATGGAACCCAAATTATGTAGTTTTGACCTAGGAATGACCTAGAGATCAGATTTCAAGTTAGTGTCATGGGTATTTGAAACTGTATCCTAGTGTCAAGGTACAAGAGAGTATCAATGTAATATTTTATACCATGGTATTATGATATCCACATGATACACAAATACCTAGAGTGTTATCAACACCTATGTGTATATTTTACACTCAGAGGTCAAGTATTCCTTGTGGGCTCACAAGGAACACATGATAACATAGATATAAGTATCTCCTATATCAAGTGTCCATGTCACCCGAAGTCAAGTGTTCATGTCAACCCTTCTCTGAAAAGTAAATTTCTATCTGTAAGCCTTTTTTGAGGCTCTTAGAGTATACCGATTTTCAAAAAATTGTAGAAAAGACAGAACGAGTCAAAGTGTCAATGTCAGATTTTTTTAAAAATCTGGTAGAACTCTGAAAGCCTTAAAAAGGCATACAGGTACTTTTTTTTTAGAATGGCTGACAATGAACACGTGACACATATTTAATAGGGTTTGAAATCAGAGTTGTCCACACGTCTACTAGTTTTTGGATAGTTACAAATTATAAAATGGATACTCATGAATCACGATATGGATACTCACGCATCATAACTCTAGCCAAGGGACCAATTACTGCCGTCAAAATATGGCCAAGTTACTGTATGAATGGATTTAGGTTCAAGTCAACAAATTCTTCGATTAGAGACAGCTTCCTGGATCTTGATTCCAGTTGCAAGACTAAATTTAGAAATACCTTTGACGTTGATGAAATAACTTATCAGGAGGACGAGCTATCACTTATAACAAATATTATAGATGTGGACTCAACGAGAGTTACTCATTACACGAGTAATAATGTAGAAGAGGTAGAATTATCCGAAGAGGAAGACGAAGACGAAATGATAAAAGTGAAGATGAGGAGGAAAAGGAAGAGAAGGACGAGGAAGCAGAACAAGATAAATTTTTTGAAGATGATTGAAAATAAAATAAATCTATTCGGACTTGTGACATGTATAACATTTTGACTGTAGAATGTACTATTCATTTAGATATATGAAACAACTAGTTATTTACTATGCAATTCAATTAATACTATGAGATATGTATAATATTTTGACTTTAGAATGTACTATATATATGTTTATTTGTTCTATCATTATATATTGTTATCAGGTATGACAGGACGATGCAAAGCGTTCGACAGGTCCCGAGGTAGAATGGTAATAGGATAAAATATTTAATTTTAGTACTAAAATATATTTTTAATACGTACATAGGGATGAGGATGCCAACATGGTGACCGTCTTCCTGGCAACCCATTGGAAGGGCGAGAAGCTCATTGATGAGAGGGCCTCGCAGACCTATATAAGTATTACTTTACTTTCTGTTAATTTTAATATAACTTATGAAATATGCAAATAGATATCAATGTAGTTAGTAATAAGTAACTTAGACATTAGTAATTATCGAGTATCCATACTTTTCTAGGCCGAGTATCTTAGGCTCCGTGAACGGGCGACTGCTAGTGCACCTACAGCGGGAGAGGTTGGCACTTCCTCGTAGCCCTCTCCAGCTCCCTAGACGAACGAGATTATTGGTGACCGCCGTGGATGGTCTCTAGAGTGGTATGTACTATGGTACGAGATCCTATGGCATCCTTATTGCGACGCAGTCCTCTAGGGCCTCCTCAGAAGTACGCATTCTCCATAGCCCTCACAGGCGTATGTCCGAGTCCAGGAGACCATTGACCGTCAGATTGTATCTCTCTGTGACGAATTATTATGAAGGATGGAGGAGCAACCATTGTCTCATCCTCAAACGGACGATGTGACGCTCATCGCACGATTTGATACGCTCGAGCGCAGCATCATGGAGCTCAGGGATATGACCGAGAGGATAAAGCGTGGCATTACTAATCTTAGAGATTCGACAGAGCGCAGTGTGACAGAGATACATACATCATAGCTGTCCATGGGCGAGAGGCTAACGATGATGCAGGATTCAAATGCTGATAGCAGTACGAGGCTGTTATCTACCATGGATTCATACAACCATCGACTAGTAGCATTGGAGAAGATACGTCCTCCTGGTGCACCTTCATCGAATCCGAATCCACCGACATTACTGTCTTCTTCATCGATATCTGTATCAATTTTACTGGAGCAGTATAAGTTGTTCTTATCCCTGGTGCGCGTCGGTGCTAATCCTCCTCCAGATCCACAATAGTCTTAATTAGGACAGTTTATTGGTTGTATGTGTTTTGACCCATGATATTGGGTCAGTTATGAATATTATACATTTATTGAGGCTTTCAGACTTTATTTCTTTCCCTCAGTTGTGTGGATATTAATTGCATTCTTTACGATAAATTTTTTTTGAGACTCGGTTTGTAATTCCAATGTGTCATTTTCGTAAAATTTTACTTTATTATTCATATAAAATGTATGTGAATTTATCGATGTTTAGTATTCCACCGAAGGGGTCGGCGAACCCAGGGAATTCAACAGAGGTTGCTCCTGTAATGACCCATTCCGCTTAAGCGGACTGCCGATTCAAACGACAAAAGTGTAATGTCCCGACCCGCTTTGCTTCAGCGAGAATACTCGTTTGAGATAAGAGAATTTCTAGACTTGGCTCTTCAGGAGTACCGACTTAGGCTTTCAGAGGCTCGCTCGGAGTATCGCTCGACCGAGGTGAATCATCGCTAAGGTGGGTGGCTACGATGAACTTCTCTTGGCTTATCCAGTGTCACGTCCCGATCTTCCGCAGGCAAATTGGCCATTCCCGCTAGGCGAGAATCACCGTGCCAGCGCTCATGCGGAACTATCGCTTTGACCCATCCGGGCGTGATGCCGTACGAGCGTTAGCCACGCCCGTGCAAGGCCATGGTCCATTGGCTGGCGGTAAGAGTTCTAAGCCACAGAGTCGCACAGATTGACCGAGTGCAGCGGAGTCATGAACGCATAGGCGATTGGTAACAAGTTCACTGAGTTGACAATATAGCGGAAGCATTGAATAACACAAGTTGAAGTAAAGCAACTCTTTATTGATATAACAAGTGTTACAGGCGGCGTATAGCCGAGATTACAAGTCGCTCAAGCCTCTCTCTCTGAAACAATAAAAGCATGCCAAGTGGCTGCAATTATGAAATGATTGTACAGGCGATGTTCACGCAAGTTCCAACATTATGTCTTGTATATGTGCTTCAGTTCCGGACGCACAGCTGCTTCGGAGTGATCTTCACGCCTTAGCACGTACGACGGAGCATCCACACCAAACGAGGTTCTCCCGTACCCTGCATATAATCTGGTGGATTATCAATACATTGAATGCACTGGTGGGGAAGCTACTCGCCCGCTCGACAAATCCAAACACGTAATATATGTTCCGTGCACCAACTATTAAGTTGTCTTTCTAGTTGACTTAAGATCAGTTTCATGCAAACATTGAATAGCCTAACTCATGTGGCAGTGCGCCGTGCAACATGAGAGGAAACACGGTGAGATTTACCAACTTACCATTTTATCTTCCCTGTCCAAGGCAAACATTGTTAATTTAAGCACGGGCAAGTATAAACATTCAAGAGGCATAGCATATGCAATTACAAGTGTTTGGATGCGAGGTTCATTTCGTTTAGCAGATTCAAATTATTCTGGGATACAATGCCTCGCACGCGGATAGCCGCTAAGCGAGGATGACTTGTTTATCTCTTTATTTTACATGAAAGCATGCAAGGCTAACATACAAGGCGATCACTGGCGTATGCCATAATGGACGATATAGTCTTGACGAGAATGGTATGCAACGAAAGTACAAGAGGCGCTGCAAGCCATTCCGCCGAACATAAGACTAAAACAACAGGCCTCGCCCAGATCGGATCGATGCCAGTGCCCCAGCATCGTCCGCGAGACCGTGACCCTGTGCACTGGTTGTCCGTGATCGAACGGCGTCTTGGTTAAGTTATCAATTTACATGGTCGGGGCAACAAGAGTACAAGACAAGAGTCATTGCTGTTGAGGCAACAATAGTACAAGACAAGAGGCATTGCCTGATTCATTTCACATAGTATTTCTGAACAATATTTTATAATAGGGTGTTGGCATATCTTATGCTACAAGCATTGAGTCGAGGCAACGTACGAACAAGCAAGCATGTATTCATACAAATATAAGCAATCACGTTGGCTCAGGCCCGAAGGTAAGCCGAGAGGTAAAACCGTTAGGGGACTTCCCAAGCAACACGTTCTAGGGCAGCATGCGAGGGTCTGAACAATATAAAAGCAGTGTTTCATCTCCATGTTCTAGCATAAGCAATACAAGTTGGGATTGTTCCCTTAGCTAGGTGCGTTGGATTCTTATTAGCATGCAGGGGGAGCGACTAGCATGTATCATTCCAGATTTTATGTGTGCTGGCTAAGCAAAGACAAGTTCACCGTAGCTACCCACCTTAGCGATGATTCGCCTCGGTAGAGCGATACGCCAAGCGTGGCTCTGAAAGCCTAAGCTGAATTCCTGTAGGGACAAGTCTGGATATCCTTTGCCTCAAACGAGTATTCTCGCCTGAGCAAAGCGGGTCGAGACATGCACTATTGCCGTTTGAATCGGCAGTCCGCTGAAACAGAACAGGGTGTTACATCCTACCCAGCTCAGAAAAAGTCTCATCCTCGAGACTTACTGAGGACAAGCAGTACGTTTTAATCAATTTTAATTTAACGATACAAGGCTGAGGCAAACCTATACAAGTCGTTGTACTTGTTTATATAGATATTCACTTGCACAAGCATTCGAGATCAGCATATCGCTTAGTCTGGATCGTGCGCACATTCAAAGTGCACTTCTAGCGTGAACACGTCAACCGACTTAGCGATAGTGAAGTCTTAGCACTCGAGTTTTATATTTTCTTAAATCTTGGATCGTGCACAAGTTCAAGGCATCCCTCAAACATATGCATTCAACCAAACTTAGAGATAGTGAAATCAGACAAGCTACTTGCGATAATCTCAAGGGTCCACACAGATTGGCACAAAGGCCACTTGCAGCACAATATCATATAAGCGAGCATATCATTCAAAATACATTTTGAAAGTATTTAGACTTATTGTTGGAACATCCCATCGAGGCATTGAGAGAGAGCGTGCACATAACCCACGAACGAGCTTTCGAATTTGAGATAATCGAAATGAAGTCCAAAGGCGTAGAAGCCAGGCTCTGATACCACTATGTCACGCCCCGATCTCCCGTAGGCAAATTGGCCGTTCCCGCTAGGCGAGAATCACCGTGCCAGCGCTCCCGCGGAACTATCGCTTTGACCCATCGGGGCGTGATGCCGCACGAGTGTTAGCCACGCCCGTGCAAGGCCGTGGTCCATTGGCTGGTGGTAAGAGTCCTAAGACACAGAGTCGCACAGATTGACCGAGTGCAGCGGAGTCATGAACGCATAGGCGATCGATAACAAGTTCACTGAGTTGACAATATAGCAGAAGCATCGAATAACACAAGTTGAAGTAAAGCAACTCTATATTGATATAACAAGTATTACAGGAGGCGTATAGCCGAGATTACAAGTCGCTCAAGCCTCTCTCTCTGAAACAGTAAAAGTGTGCCAAGTAGCTGTAATTATGAAATGATTGTACAGGCGATGTTCATGCAAGTTCCAATATTATGTCTTGTATATGTGCTTCAGTTCCGGACGTACCGTTGCTTCGGAGTGATCTTCACGCCTTAGTACGTACGAAGGAGCATCCACACCGAATGAGGTTCTCCCGCACCCTGCATACAATCTGGTGGATTATCAGTATATTGAATGCACTGGTGGGGAAGCTACTCGCCCGCTCGACAAATCCAAACATGTAATATAGGTTCCGTGCACCAACAATTAAGTTTTCTTTCTAGTTGCCTTAAGATCAATTTTATGCAAACATTGAATAGCCTAACTCGTGTGGCAGTGCGCCGTGCAACATGAGAGGAAACGCGGCGAGACTTACCAACTTACCATTTTACCTTCCCTGTCCAAGGCAAACATTGTTAATTTAAGCACGGGCAAGTATAAACATTCATGAGGCATAGCATATGCAATTACAAGTATTTGGATGCGAGGTTCATTTTGTTTAGCAGATTCAAATTATTTTGCGATACAATGCCTCGCACGCGGATAGCCGCTAAGCGAGTATGACTTGTTTATCTCTTTATTTTACAAGCAAGCATGCAAGACTAACATACAAGGCGATAACTGGCGTATGCCATAATGGACTATATAGTCTTGACGAGAATGGTATGCAACGAAAGTACAAGAGGCGCTGCAAGCCATTCCGCCGAACATAAGACTAAAACAATAGGCCTCGCCCGGATCGGATTGATGCCAGTGCCCCAGCATCGTCCGCGAGACCGTGACCCTGTGCACTGGTTGTCCGTGATCGAACGGCGTCATGGTTAAGTTATTAATTTACATGGTCGGGGCAACAAGAGTACAAGACAAGAGTCATTGCTGTTGAGGCAACAATAGTACAAGACAAGAGGCATTGCCTGATTCATTTCGCATAGTCTTTCTGAACAATATTGTATAACAGGGTGTTGGCATATCTTATGCTACAAGCATTGAGTCAAGGCAACGTACGAACAGGCAAGCATGCATTCATATAAATATAAGCAATCATGTTGGCTCGGTCCCGAAGGTAAGCCGAGAGGTAAAACCGTTAGGGGACTTTCCGAGCAATACGTTCTAGGGCAGCATGCGAGGGTCTGAATAATATAAAAGCAGTGTTTCATTTCCATGTTCTAGCATAAGCAATACAAGTTAGGATTATTCCCTTAGCTAGGTGCGTTGGATTCTTATTAGCATGCAGGGGGTGATTCACCGAGCGACTAGCATATATCATTCCAGATTTTATGTGTGCTGGCTAAGCAAAGACAAATTCACTGTAGACACCCACCTTAGCGATGATTCATCTCGGTAGAGCGATACGCCAAGCGAGTCTCTGAAAGCCTAAGCTGAATTCCTATAGGGACAAGTCTGGATATCCTTTGCCTCAAACGAGTATTCTCGCCTGAGCAAAGCGGGTCGGGACATGCACTATTGCCGTTTGAATCGGCAGTCCGCTGGAACGGAATAGGGTGTTACAGCCAGCAAATATAAAATATGGAATGATACATACTAGTCGCTAGGTGAATTACCCCATGCATGCTAATAAGAATACAACGTACCTAGTTAAGGGAATAATCCTAACTTGTGTTGCTTGTGTTAGAACATGGAAATAAAACTTTGCTTATATACAGACCCTCGCATAATATCTTTGCCTTGTACAATTATACCCTGCTATGCCTTGAGTAGAACATTAGACTTTTCGTAGTGCACTGCTTACTCGCTACACTGCACGACGCTAGAAAATATCGCTCGGGAAGTCCCTTTACGGTTTTACTTCTTGGCTTACCTTTGGGCCCGAGCCAACGTGAATGCTTAAGTTTCTTATGAATGCAATGCTTGCCTGCTTATATGTTAGCTTGTAATATTGCCTCGACTAAATAGTTTGCCACACGAAACTTATGCCACAATCAAGTAACACAATCGCGTATTGTGCATGCATCGATTCAGCCAGAAGACTATCAAATAGTCCTTCTGCTTAATATGAACCTACAAGTATCCGGGACCATTAGGTCACCAAGGCAATCCCCAAAACAGGGGCATACATCATGGCAAGTTGAACACTGAAAGGAAATCATGTCAAGTTTACATCTGAATGATAATCATGTCAAGTTTACATCTGAAGAGAAGAACAATGCTCGTTGCTCAAGGAGAATATGCAAGGCAGATCATGCTATATGATTGTCTCATGCTCGTTGATCAGGGAGACTATGCAAGACAGATTATGCCATGTGATTGTCTCATGCTCGTTCAGAACTAGAATCATGGATTATCATGTCAAGTTATGGATTTGGAAGACCAAGACTGCGTATCGTGGACAACTTGGAATCAAGGGGGATTACAGTATCCCGTTCCATGGACGGTCTCTGGGGCACCGGGGCCGATCTGATCCGGATGGAACTATCAAATAGTCTCTGACTGAGCGGGATGGATGGAAGCGACACACTTACCTCCGTCATCTGCGCTCCGAGACTATTAATCGATCCTTTATGGCTATGCCTGCGATAATTGTTCATATAGATAAGTCATCCTCGCTTAGCGGCTATCCGCATGCGAGTCATTGCATCGCATCCACTATGTATAAACACCTGAACGATCATGGGTATAAGGATACATTTGTATATATGGAACACTTCAATATCTTATGCAACACACTTGATAATCCGAGTAACTCGTGTGCCTGAAACATAACCTCGTTCACAATACTTCTGTTTGCATATACTATTGCTCCTGAATTTACTATATGTATGCTCGTGCTTGAATTAACTTGGTTTTCCTTGGGACAGGGATGGACAAATGGTAAGTTGGTAAGTCTCTCCGTATTTCCTCTTAAATTGTACGGCGCACTGCCACACGAGTTAGGCTATTCATCATTGCCATGAAACTGATCCTAGGCAATACTAGAAAGATAACTTAATAGATGGTGCACGGAACCTATTGAACATATTTGGATTTGTTGAGCGGGCGAGTAGCCTCCCCATCAGTGCATTCATGTACTGATAACCCACCAGATTGCTTGCAGGGTGTGGAAGAACCTCGTTCGGTGCAGATGCCTCCTTCGTGCGTGCTAAGGCGTGGAGTTCACTCTGGAGCCTTGGAACGTTGCGTCAGAAACTGAAGCACATATACAGGACATAATATTGGAACATCGCTTATATCATTCCATAAATGTAGCCACTTGGTACGCTTTTACTGTTTGAGAGAGAGAGAGAGAGAGAGAGAGAGAGAGGCTTGAGCGACTTGTAATCTCGGCCTAGCGCCGCCTGTAACACTTGTTTAAATCAATAAAGAGTTTGTTTTACTTCTATACTTGTGTTATTCAATGCTTTCGCTATTGACGACTCAGTGAACTTGTAACCAATCGCCTATGCAATTATAATTCTGCTACACTCGGACTATCTATGCGACTCTGTGGCTTGGACCTCTTACCGCCAGCATGAACCACAGCCTTGCACGGGCGCGGCTTCGCTCGTGCGGTATTACGTCCAGATGGGTCAAGCGATCGCCCCGCGGGAGCGCTGGCGCGATAATTTTCGCCTAGCGAGGACGACCGATTAGCCTGCGGGAGATCGGGGCGTGACAGCTCCGGGTCTACTTATATAAATTATGAATTCATAAACTATGGGAATATTAGTTTGGAAACCATTTTATCTCCTTTTTTTAATTTTTTTTACTGGAAATTTAGCGACGTTTATATAAATCGCTAGCTGTATCAGAATGTTGCTAATTATGTCGCTAAATATCGCTAAATTATTGCCATGACAGTATTTACCAGGTCAGCAAAACGTCGCTAAATATGTTACAAAATGTCGCTAAATAAAAAATATTAGTGACACATAATACGTCGCTAATATAGCTACGTTGCGTCGCTAAACGTCGCTAATATAAAAAATATTAGCGACGCGAATACGTCACTAAAAAATGTCGCTATAACGACGTTTTGTGATATTTTCCCTGTCAGCGACTAGCTTAAACGCGATTTCAATGAAATGTCAATAATATCTCCGCTAAATATTTTTAGCGACGTTTTTATGCCATTTAGCGACGTTTTCAGACGTCGCTAATTTGACTTATTCTGGTAGTGTACGTCCAGGCACTATGCGGCTAGGGGCTATGCGTCCGGGCATTATGCTGTGATGCCCCGCACCCGTATGGTGCATTACGCTTAGTCGGATGAAAATGAGACAAAGGTTTGGTTTTATTTTCTTGAGTTGGATTTTGGAACAAGTATTGATTTGTGTTGGTTTCATCTGCAGATCGCGTGCGAAGTTCATTTGAATCAGAGAAGCGCCTTGCAAGGGCTGAGCCATGGGCGTCGTGCTATGGAATCGGGGTGTTTGTTCAGAGCGGTGCAGAGATAACGAGATTTAGAGCGATAATGCCGTCTTCCTTAGTCCGATCGGGTCGGATGATTTGGAGAGCATGACCTACTCGCACAGTCATCCCAATTGAGTAGATCATGCTTCGCATCGGACCACGAATTGAAGTAATCGGTCGTATCGGTAAGGCAGAGTGTTTAGCGGATTCAGATTTGGTGAGTGGGCTCTGTCCCTTATCCTCTACTCCTTCATGCCTAATAATTGGAAAACATGTAATATCTTGGACACTTGGAAATAAAATATTGGAAACACCGTACTGTGGCTTGCATAGAATGTCCATCGTTCGAATAGATTTAATTTGTGGCTTGAGTTGGAATTACGTTTGGGTAGTTGGAGCTTGAGTGAATCATCTTGGTTGGAGAAGCGAAATACTTCAACGAGCGGGCATTGTGCACGAGTATCAAGTCGTAACGCTTTGTCAAGCAAAGCGTACAGTTATGGTTCAAAATCGGGCAACTGCATCGGAGAGGACATTGTGCCACTGTTGGGGCATTGTGCCACGGAGCATTCAAAACGAGGGGCTGTTGCACCAATCGGAGCACTGTGTCGAGAAGCGACATGGTGCAAGTGGAGATAATTTGAGAATGGTGCCTTGGGCTATAGTTGGAGATTGGTTATGGCGAATTGGATGGATCGAGGCGAGTATCATTTGGTGGGGGAGAGAAGGCTCGATTCTCTCATCGTACCTACTTGTTAGAGCATTGCATTGGTCACGGACAACCTGTGCGCAGGGGTTGGTTTCTTTGAATGGGATAGGGACCAGGGCACCGGGATCGTTCGGCCATGGGAAAAACATTTGAATGTGCTCTTGGAGAACGGTATATCGAGACATACAACTGAGGTGTTGCAACCTTCGGATGGATGGCACATTGCTTACTTGAACTTGTGTTTCGGCACGAGGCATTTGTGGGAACTATAGTTGAGGCGTTGCAACCAAATATACTGGAAGGATACCTGCATTTGTTTTAGTCCTTTATGGATTGGCTAGTCACTTTCATATAAATAGGAATAGCTTGTGTTTTTTGCTTTTGAGTATGCGGCGGGGGGCCACATTGCCTCAGGCAAGAGTGTGCTTATCGGGATTGGATTAGCAACACTTGGAGTGCGAGATGATTCGATAGGTTCACGCTTTGCTTCGGGTTTGAGTAGAACGTATTGCATGCTTAGTTTTTTTTATAGTTGGATAAACTGCCAGTATATTTGCTTGAGTTGAATGATTGCATTCTTAAACTGTTTTACTGATTTCTTTAACATGTCATGCCTCTGCCATGAAATGAATCTAGGATTCAAGTAGAAAGATCACCATATAACTGTTTGCATTCACTATCTACTAAGTGTCGGTTTAGACGAGTGGGTTACCTCGCTCACCAATATGGTTGTGTACTGAACCACATTTGTGGACATTATTTCCAGGTACGCAGGTGTAGTGGCTCAGCTTGGATATATGGGACATGGTGTATGGAACGGTAAGTACTTTTGTGGGTAAGAGAAAGAGCAAGTGTGTTGCATCACCTTGTGACATTTTCTTTTGTGGCATTTTTATTTGGACCATTCGAGAGCTTCGCCGCGTATACTATGATGTGTGCTTGGTACACAATACTTGACTTTCGCTGTAATTTGGTCATTTCGATAATAACCATGACGTTTGACGTCATCGCCTTGTGCGAGAGAAACTACGTACATGCTCGCACGACATCACGTCCCGATGAGAACGATTGTCCTACGGGAGCGTTGCAGCGTGATGATTCACGTTCAGCGGGGACGATCAAACTTGCGGAAGATTGGGGAGTGACATATGCGGCCAGGGGCTATGCAGCCAACGAGTTTGTATGAGGGAGACGCATGTGGAGGGGACATGGTTTGCTGATTGGCGGCACATGCGGCGCATGGTTATCCGTGTCATCCGGAACATGCGGCGCGCGGGTGTCTGTGCCTAGAGGTTGCTGCTTTCGGCGCTTGTCGGCGTTAGGCAGCGGCGTTCTGTGTAGAGTGACCGGCGGCGGAGGCGACGCATGCGGCTCCGACAACGCATGCGGCCACGGCAACGCATGCGACTTGGTGTCTGGTTGGATAGCGCATATGCGGCACGAGTTTTCTCATGCCGCATATGTATTGATTTTCTCTATATATAGATGAGCTTCTCTTTCATTTGAGTTGTTGGAAAAAACCGAGAGCTCCAGAGCAAATGCTGTCCAGAGAGCACCCCTCCCATATAGTAATTTTCGAGTGATCCGAAGGTGACCTAGAGCGTTCCATAAGTTCATTTGTGAACTTGTTGGATCCAGGGGGCAGATCGTTGTGTAGGGCGAATGTTGCCTTGAGCACGGGTGGTTTTGATCACCCTAGTAAGGAGTTTTTTCTTTTTATTTCTCTTCTTGTTCATGTTCTTTCTCATTGTAGCGTCTGCGAACATAAAGAGAAGAACGTTTTCTGATTCTTGTTGTGTTTGCTTTTGCATTTTTTCTTTAGTCAGTTTGTAATATGTTCTTGGTATAGTGCTTATTGGGAGTTGTGTGTCACTGCAGAGAAACTCTTGTGTGAATCTCAGTTCACCAACTTTTCTTCTGGATTTAGTAGACACGAACTCTTGTGTGTATGTCTATTTTGTAGATCTCTTCTTCTTTGATTATACTTCGGAACTAACAATAAGTTAGCACTATCTTTTGCATATCTCGATAGCTATATTGGTTTAAAATTTAACACGGCCACACGCAAGATTAATACTTGTTGATTAAGCGATTAAATTTTTACTGGACACATGACAGCCATTAACTATAGCTGCAGCTGGTAAAAATTAATGTTGAAATATGTCGACAGTATGAAATTAAATTTTGGGTAGGTGAGATCGCACGCAACCTATTGTCGGCTTCACCATCGCCAAAGTATAGATCATTATCATGATGAAATATTATGTTGAATAAATAAATTCGAGGATTTTGGGAGAGAGCTCAGGTTACATCATGTGAGAAATATTCTCGTGTGCCCTTGTTTAGTGTTGGCTTTCTATTGAAGGGATTCTCATTTGTATTTTATACAGCATAGCCAAGAAGAAGAGTGTGAGACCAGTTCAAAAGGGTCCATATAGCACATGCATGCATGGTTGGTAGGGATCCAATGTTTTGCTTTTAAGTGTAACCCTTCCTCAACAAGTCAAATGGGTCCTCATTAAGATTCTGAAAAGAAAAAAGCTAATTAATATTTAGCTTGAGAACAGTGTCGTCAATCCGTACGTAGCTCTCAAACTATGTTTCATACTGTTTCAACTGTGCATCATGCCCCTCAAGTCTGGAACTGACTTGAAACCTTAAAGGAGCCTTTGTACAGGCCATTAATAAAAGAAAAATGCTAAGTCCCCCCCCACCCCCTCTCCGCTATGTGGATCACATCCGGTCATACCTCTCGTCCATTGAATGACGGTCACGTGGCACTCCTGTCACATGACTGCCACGTGATGGTCACCGGGTCCCACATATCTCCCTCACCTAATGGACGGTCGTCACGTGGCCGCCACGTGGCGGTTTAAAAAGGATATAAACATTTGGTTGTAGGCGTAGCATTTCCCTTAATAAATGCACAACCAAATTTAGTAAGAGAAAACACAAATTTGACGCTTCTGTGTATATTTAGAGCTGTCAATATTTTGATAGTTGTTGCTATGCTTATGACTGTCAAATTTTTGACAGTTCTGAAAAAATCGACTGTCAAAATTTTGACAGGACTGTAATTTTTTTGACAGTCCTCATTTTTTTTTTCAAGATTGTCAAAGTTCTGATACACTCTAATATTTTTATTGTACCTTTGTATTAATATTAATATTAATATTATTATTATTATTATTATAATAGCCATATTTGATCAATTGGCTTATATAAACTACTTGTACCGGTACTGTCACGACCCGTGTCACGCCCCAGTCCCAAAATCTATGGGACCAGACACGTGGCAATGGCCAGCTGGTACGACTCCGTAGGGCTTTCCAATTTAATGGACCCGACGAAGTGCACTTACGCTGTCCATGGTCAAGTGATCCAAGTAATAATCTATTTTAACATACAACAACTAAATCTAAATCTCAATCCAAGGTAAGTAATATCAAGAAAGAACGATACGCATCATCAGTCTGCAGCCCAATAATACATCCGTTCGAATAGACCAGAAGAACAACATAGGTCTATAAACACTAGGATATAGAAGCAGAATAAAATGGAAAGTAATACATGACTGAAATAGCTAGAAATATAAATATACCTGCAAAGACGTCCACACTCTACTAGATCAAATATCCTGCAACTGCACAAACAACCTGGAAGGAATCCAGGTCCTCAGAGGGACGTAACAAGATACATAAAAGCATGCCATAAAGTAAATACTAAATAAATAAAGGGGGTGCGCTAACCATCTAAGTGAATGCAATTTGAGAAAAACTTAATATGTATGGAAAAGTGTAGGCTAGACATATGCTGACAAAATTCACCAATCATCGTGACTGGCTAGTATATGCCACATATGCCCCCATTCGAGGGCACTCTACAATCGTCCATCTTCGAGGAGCATGGTATCTGAAATAGTATAACGTCCAACGTTCTATAGAGTGTGGTATCTGCAAAAATAACAAGTGACGCCCAACACTCTAAAGAACGTGGTATCTGCAATATATATATATACGTCCGTATCACTCCGCCGAGTGCGGTATCTGTATAAAGTAGGTGGGTGTCCCATACGCCTACTAGTCGTCCTTCCCGTCCAATATAGATATACAAGTCATAAACATGACGTGGACATCTCGTACTATGATGCAAGTCTCTATAGAATAAACAACTAGCTAAGTACCGTTACACGTGTTGCTCACACTGAGGCCAGTCGCGCATGAGACACGCGTCCCTACATAAACTCACTCTGTGACGTGTAATGATACGTGTCAAGGCCTGAGAAGTCATACCAATAACTCCACAACTTTAGGTGGGTCTACTAGACACTAGGTCAGACACAAGCCCTAACGTCAACGCCTTCGTTGACTGCATCCGAGTCTTCTCGGACGTGCACAGTTATATAATATTAAATTAAATAAATATGTAACTAAAAATAACTAAATTTAAACAGTATAACAAAGGCAAGGTATACTTGACTGGCAAGAGAGCTGCAAATGTGTAACGTCCAGATGTCAAACACCAAGACTCAGAAACTATGGCCTCAAAATGAACGTCTCCGGATGCTGAAATAAATATCACCAACAGTCCCGGAATGAGTGAGATACTCAAAAAAATATATAAATACGTCCAATTTGGACACATGGGCAAAAATACAGTTTTCGGTCAACACGGGGTCCACAAGTGGGCCCGTCTTGCACCGAAAAATGTGCCAGAGACAAGGTTCTTCAAATTCGTCAAACTTAGTGTCAACAAGTCCAGAACGTCGATACAAACTCAACAGAATGTCCAGAACTGGATTCCGATGAGCCGATCACAAAATCGCCCGTCAAGTGGAGCCGTGGGGCCCACGATACGGAATTTTGTCAACGTTCTCAAAATCGAACCAAACTTGGGTCACAGGACCAGCGTATCGCTACGAGTCCGATGGCGCAAGTTTTGTTTCGAAATGACGAGCACACACGAAGTTACAACGAGTTCCAGCACAGGGCCGATACGGGGTGTCGTCGACGAATATGCGTTAATTTCGGTGTGCGCGCACATCCAAATCAACTTCCGTGAATTCCCACACGTCCGTATTGACATTGCGCACCTTTTGGTAAAATCGAAACGTGACGTGGATGCCCGGATTGACGGGACCCACTCCGTTCCGAAGAATTTTAGTATTTTAAAAATAATTTTTATTCGATTTTGGATCTAAACTAACAAACAATATAAATTAAACAAAATTATTCTAATTAAGCATGTAGCACGAGGGTCATGTAATGAACACACCTGCGGAGGGGCTCATAAAACGATGGAGGGACGGATGCGTGGTCGCACCGTGAAGTGGGTTGGTCGAGGCTCGGTTCTGTAACTTTGAAGAAGAATATGAACAGTAGTAGCAGTAGGGCATAGTCGTCGCGACGACGTTCTGGAGGAGGAGAAGGGGAGGGGAAGCCCGGGGGAGCATCGCCGGTCGTCGGGGGTGCTCGGTGGCGCTGTGGCAGCGGCCAGAACGGCAACGGCAACGGCTACAGTAACAGTTGGAGCAGTAACAACAGCAGCGGCTCTCCAAGAGGGTCGGCTTGCCGGCGTCGGGGCGATGCTCGGTGGTCTCCGGTAGGGGTAGGGGTGGTTCGGCAGCAGCTACAACAGCAGCAGTGGGTGGCGGTGGCTGCTGCTCCTCGTGGAGAGGTCGAGAGGGAGGGTGATGGTGGCAGCGAACGGAGGTGGGGGTAGCGGTGTCGATGAAGCCGGAGGGGGAGGGTGATGGTGGTTGGCGGTGGTCGTGATGTCGGGGAGGGGAAAAGTGGAGAAGTCGGTGGTGATGATGATGATGGTGATGTTGGCGGTGATGGGGGTGGCGGAGACAACGGCGGTGGTGATGTCGAGTTGGGAGGGAGGAGCTGGGGTGATGATGGTGGTTGGCGGTGGTTGGAGGAGGCGGTCGAGGAGATGGCGAGGGGGACGAGTGGAGGTGGGGATGACAGCACGGTGGTGTTGCTCAGCCGGAATTAGGAAAGGGGAACGATGGGGATGGAGGTGCTGATGGTGGCTCGTGGTCGTGATGGTGGTGGTGGTGAACTCGAGTTCTGTCGGAGATGAAGTCGTGGGCGGACAGCGGGGTCGTGGCGGCCGGAGGAGAGCTCGGGGTGGAGGTTCGTCGGAGAGAAGACGACGATGGCGAAGTCGAGTGGGGAGATGACCGCGGTGGTCGAGGTCGGCCAGGCGAGCGACGGAGCAGCTCCGGCCGGGGTGGGGGGGTTTGTCGGCTAGGGTTAGGGTTAGGTTTTAGGGATTTTTAAGAAAATAAAGGAAAAAGGGGAGGAAAAGTGATATATATATAAATCTATGTAAAGGGAGTTTAAGTTGACCTAAAAAGGTGGACTTGGTCAACCTCCTACTTGGGATTGGGCCTTGGCTTAACATGGGGATATTTCGAGGGCTATAATTTGCATTATTTAAATGCAAGGCTAGAATTAAGTGGGGGCGATGTTGCGCGTTGCACATTCCAAAAATTATGGAAAAATTCGTATGAAGGAGAAAAATAGTTTTCTTCATGTATTGTCCAATGGCGTGGATACCTTAATGCACTTGCATAAAAGTGCCCAACAATTAGAAAATTACACAAAGACATGAATTGGGTTTAAATTAATTAAAAATAAATGCGCACGGTGTTCTTGAATTAATTGGAAATACCTGAGGCTGAAGTTTGATGGGGCACAAGTGTCATGGACATAGAGGACTCAGAGTAAAATATTATCATAAATTGGGTTGTGCAAAACGGGTCAAGATTGTGTCTCCAATTTTGATTGAAACGCACCAGGAATACAAATTTGGATTTAATTGGATTTAAACACGTATGTTTGTAACGATTTTTGTGCGACTAAAATAAAGTACAAAGGAGGGTATTTATGAGTTACATAATGTCAGAATGGAAGGCTGGCATGACTAGAAAAAGTGTGTGAAATTTGTTTGCAGGTAATAACTAGTGTAGTGCTCTAAATCTCGGAGCAAGGGTAAGGTGCACTAAGTGATATAAATATTGCACAAAAATTATAAAATACTCTGTATTAATTCTAGCTGGCTCCAAATTAACCATAATCTTTTCATCTAAGCTAATTAGGCCTAAATTTGGGTCGAAGGATTTTACAAACCGCATCCGGAATAAGGGCACGAGTGGTGAACCACGTCCAGCCTACGTCGTGGGAACGACGTAGAATGTTGTTTTAAGTTACAATACTATATAACATAACACAACAATATAATGATACCTGTCAATGTCATCTCATCTCCGAACGGAGGAATAATATAATGACATCATAATATATATATATATATATATATATATATATATATATATATATATATATACTCAATCACCAACAAACTAGAGAAGGAAATAGCATGATATGAAATAGAACTAAAAAGAGTACAAGTGTCACAATGCCAAGTCTAAACTCCACAATATCACAATAAGATAATACATGCCAAAAGTATAAGTAGTCAAATACATCTTATAATAATATCTAAGTGTCTACAACAGGATGATCTATAACATGTAGCTCTATGGGCATAGTCTCAACCGGCTCCACTGGCTCAACCCCCCTGAGGTCTATAGTACGTGGGACACCAGTCCTCAAGTGAGTCATCTGAAAAATATATATATCCAATCGGGATGGAGCGAATACAACCCAACATCAATTTTATTAATTGACAGAAACTATGAAACATCAATAGTAAAAACAATAAATGATAAAAAAATATCTAGAATATAAATAAGCACGGCAAAGAGATATCATGGGGATAATAAAAATATACTAAGAGCAACTGAGCAAGGAATCATCAAGTAATGAACTGAAATAAGGAAATGTAACACTAGACTTGTGCCTTGAAATATTAGCAAAATATGTAATCGGTTTGGGCCTAGCATGGACTATAATAAATATAAAGGGGAGCTAGCATGACCACACGTGTGTTGTATGGTCCACTAGCTATCACGGGCTATTACATAAATATATCACGGTCTGAAAGGTATGATCACATATCTACTAATACGTCCCGAAACCACCGACTAGTACACAGATCCAAAACATGACCCATTCTGACACGGTATCACTATGCACGATCTGTAATATCATGCATGCCGATCACGGTCTAGTCAACTAATCATGAAGTAAAAGTGATCTCGAAGAAGAACATCTTATGACGGAGATACAAGGTGTACGAATCTGTGTATACTATCGTGTCAGGAATCAAATACAACAATGCTAAAAGAAAGAGTCATAGAGACAGTCAAATAAGAAAATCACTGGAGATGTACTCGCCTCTGTCCGAAGAAATTAATGTCACTCGGCGTCCGAGCTGGTATCACACATACCGAGATAGGAATATTATGTCAATTTGGTGATATAAAGTGAGAAATGAGCTAAAAACAATAAGGATGCTTTCTAGACCAATACTAGGTCATTCTAGCTATACTAGGTCCATACTAGGTCAATTGGTCTATATTGGTCACAATTTAGTATATACTAGCTTGCAATAGCTATATAAGATCACAATCATAGCTAACAACAATAGCTAATTATTTAATAGAAATTAATTTACTAACTGTTAAACCCTATATACACTAATTGACATCATCCTATCTTACTAACACCTAATACATATCCTGACTGAATACTTACTTCACTAACTAATTTCTCAAACCTTGGTATCATATATACCAATGTACTCAATTCACCCCTACCCAATATACTAACTAGTATCAGTAAATTTTAACTGATAACTATAGCTAGGATACTAACATCTTAGTAGAACTTCCAACTAACTATTACTAATTTCCAATTTACTGATACACTAACTGACACCAAGTAATTTACTAGCTAATACTAACATACTACTATTTAATAGACTAACTATTTAACCACTACCATATCACAAATCAGTACATGTCATGCCCCGATCCCGAAGGTCCCGACGATGTCCCTGCTGGGCGCGAATCAACGCATCGCAGGGCCGTCGGGCGCAATGTCGTTTGTCATCAAGGTGTGATGTCATACGAGCCTGGGGTTGCACTCGCACAAGGCAACATCATTAAAGTTGTGGCTATCATCGAACCGATCGAGTATGCAGCAGAGGGACAGTTTGACAAACAATAATCTATCTGAGTAAATGAGACAAAGATCAAGGCACGAGGTTCTCTGAATTCAATGGCATCAATCCATACATTATGTCCCTCTATACAAAATCAGCTCCAAAAATCTCGATATAGCTCAAGGCATCGAAACCAGATTTTCGGGTCCTGTGGATGAGGCATGGCTATCGCTTCCTTGGACGATCCAGCACCTGCGAACAAGCAAACTGTTGGTAGGTCAGCACTTTAGAGAAAGTACTGGTGCGTATAAAATTAACAAACATAAGCAACATTCACTAAAACCAACACTAAGTAATTATGTTATAAAATATTACATTACTAGTGATCTTTCTAGTTTTACCTAGGTTCGTTTCATGTAGTACATGAACGGAGTCATATTACTTCTTTTGAAAATATCTTTGAAATCAGAGTTCATGTTCGATAGCATTCAATCACACAAGACAAGCCGATTAGTCTACTATCAAGGTGTGCACAGCGTGTCTCGTGAGCTATACTCAAAGACTCTAGGGACAATGTAGCTTCTAGTGTTCTATCATTCAATCAAGCAAACAAGATAAACTATCTATAAGATGTCGGTCCCCGAGAAACTCATGATCAATACGATAATCCAGCTAACTAATGACTCCTTTATCTGATAATATTAGCAGCTGTGTCTCATGGTTGCTCTTCACTAAAATATGCTCAAAATAGCAGCCGTAACCAAGGTTCAGCTCTATACTAATAGCCATTATCTGACCGATGCAAACGCACAAAATACTATAAGATAAACTCTATGATACACATGTTTATGAACAAGCAGGCTATATATATACTCTTCGTGATTCTTACCCCTTGTCAAAATATTATCCCTGCAGCAGACATACAAGTTAGCAACAAATGCATATATAAACATGGTTCTCTTTTCCTTTGTCTCTGCATCAAACAGTTAGATATGCAAGAAGGCTAGCCTAGCATGTGCCCTAACTACCTGAATGCAGCTATCTCCATGAACAAGCTAACCTCTCTAACTCAAACTCAAACTCTTCCCAACAGAAGCATCGCCTCCCATCTAATTGCCACGCCCCTAGATCCCGTAGGACATGAACATCATGATGCACTATTAGTTTCCAAACTTTTCGTTTAGCCTCCATCCTCCACAAGCTCCTCGATAACAAGCATATCACAAGCATAACACAACGTGATAATATAAGCTTTCAATCCATCTCTCTCTTATCTAATAGTCGCACTACCCTAGATCCCGTAGGACCGGAACATCAGGGCGGGCTACTAGTCTCTTCTCTAACAAGACAAGCCATTTACTCTTTATAACAAAATAAACATACATTCAATCTTGCTTTTGCATCAAAGACAAGCAATTATATACACGACGACAAGCAAACATATGAACGGTCTTTAATTTAAGTAAGCATGATACGAGTCTATTTATCTCTTCAAGTTAGCATGCAGTTCTACTCTTTCTTTAGCATGGCAATGTTCATTCGATAGCGATGTCAGTATAACTAGCATGCAACATTTATTTCTATACTTAGCATGGTAATTATTCTATCTCTTTTTAGGCAAACAGGTTCTCATTCTATCATTTATGCAAATGTTATCTTATTAAGCAAACAAGCATTTAAAAAACTCAGATTCATTATTAAGACGTGTAAGAATCAAAGAATAAAGTTTTGCCCACTCATCTAGATCAATCATCTTCTGGTTCAACAAAGAGCTCTCCAAGAAGATTTTTGTATTGAGTCAGCAAACCGATATCTCTTGTACATAGTGCCAACGCGGAGCGGGACACCACATACTTATCTACCAAGAAAAAGTTTTATCCTCAAAATTTTAAGGAGAAACCTTCGATATCCTGAGCAGCGATCATCCTCATCCCTCACTATTCTCAATCAAAAACTCTAGCAAACCACAAGCACGAAAGAACAACTCTCAAGAAATAAATTAAATCCAAAAAACTTTTGCACGCGTCTTTGAGAATATCTATGCCTTATTGTATGGAACGCTCAACTCAGCAACGATATCAATGTACAAGAAATTGTCATCTAAGAACTTACAGCAAAATAGGTGTAAGGCTAGAGGATCGAGTTACTCTGATACCATTCCATCATGCCTCGATCTTGAAGGTCCCGACGACGCCCCCGGCGAGCGCGAATCACCGCAACGTGGTACTCCCGCGGTACGCATTGTCGTTTGTCATCGAGGCATAATGTCGTACGAGCCTGGGGTTACGCTCGCATAAGACAACATCGTTAAAGTTATGGCTATCATCGAACTGATCAAGTACGCAGCGGAGGGACAGTGTTACAGATAATAATCTATCTGAGTAAATTGGGGCAAAGATTAAGGTACGAGGTTCTATGAATTCAATGGCATTATTTCATATATTATCTCTCTATACAAAAGTAGCTCAAAATATTTTGATACGGCTCAAGGCATCGAAACCAGATTTTTGGGTCCTGTGGACGAGGCACGGCTATCGCTTTCTTAGACGATCCAGCACCTGCGAACAAGCAAACTGTTTGTAGGTCAGCACTTTGGAGAAAATACTGGTGAGTATAAAATTAACGAACATAAGCAACATTCACTAAAACCAACACTAAATAATTATGTTATAAAATATTACATTACTAGTGATCTTTCTAGTTTTACCTAGGTTCATTTCATGTAGTACATGAACGGAGTCATATTACTTCTTTTGAAAATATCTTTGAAATCAGAGTTCATGTTCGATAGCATTCAATCACACAAGACAAGCCGATTAGTCTACTATCAAGGTATGCGCAGCGTGTCTCATGAGCTATACTCAAAGACTCTAGGGACAATGCAGCGTCAAGTGGTCTATCATTCAATCAAGCAAACAAGACAAACTATCTATAAGATGTCGGTCCTCGAGAAACTCAGGATCAGTAGCGGTAATCCAGCTAACTAATGACTCCTTTATCTGATACTATTAGCTGCTGTGACTCTTGGTTGCTCTTCACTAAAATATGCTCAAAATAGCAGCCGTGGCCATGGTTTAACTCTGCACTAATAGCCATTATCCGACCGATGCAAATGCATGAAACACTATCAGATAAACTCTATGATGCACATGTTTATGAACAAGTAGGCTATATATATACTCTTCGTGATTCTTACCCCTTGTTGAACGATTATCCCAGCAGCAGACATACAAGTTAGCAACATCTGGATATATAAACAAGGTTCCCTTTTTCTATCCATCTGTGCATCAAATAGTTAGGTATGCAAGAAGGCTAGCCTAGCATGCACCCTAACTTCCTGAATGCAGCTATCTCCATGAACAAGCTAACTTCTCTAATTCAAACTCAAACTCTTCCCAACAGAAGTACCTCCTCCCATTTAATAGCCACATCCCCTAGGTCCTGTAGGACTGGAACATCAGGATGCACTATTAGTCTCATTCTATCAATCTCCATCCACCATTCTAATAGCCATGCCCCTAGATTCTGTAGGACCGAAACATCGGGACACACTATTAGTCTCCAAACTTGTTGTTTAGCCTCCATCCCCGAAAGCTCCTCGATAACAAGCATATCACAAGCATAACACAATGTGATAATACAAACTTTTAATCCATCTATTTTTTATCTAATAATGGCACTCCCTAGATCCCGTAGGACCGGAACATCAGGGCTGGCTACTAGTCTCTTCTCTAACAAGACAAGCTATTTACTCTTTATAACAAAACAAACATACATTCACTTTAGCTTTTGCATCAAAGACAAGATATTATATACACGACGACAAGCAAATATACGAACGGTCTTTAATTTAAGCAAGCATGGCACGGGTCTATTTATCTCTTCAAGTTAGTATACAATTCTACTCTTTCTTTAGCATGACAAGGTTTATTCAATAGCGGTGTCAGTGTTACTAGCATGCAACATTTATTTCTATACTTATCATGGCAATGGTTCTCTCTTATTTTAGGCAAGCATGTTCTCGTTCTATTATTCATGCAAATGTTATCTTATTAATCAAACAAGCATTTCAAAAACTCAGATTCATTATTAAGGCATGCAAGAATCAAAGAATAAAGTTTTGTGCACTCACCTTGATCAGTCATCTTTTGGTTCAACAAGGAGCTCTCCAATAAGGTTTTTTTTGAGTCATCAAACCGATATCTCTTGTATATAGTGCCAACGCAGAGCGGGGCACTACAATACACATATGAATACTATGTTAAGACACCAAGAACTAATACTATAACTAATCACTCACCACCTCTAGCTCTGTGTATTGATACAGTCTTATATCACTACCAATGCAGTTATGCCTGGGTTGACAGCCTGCAGTGGATGCAGTTCACTGCTGCAGGTATCAGCAACTGATACTCAAGAATTGATGCTGCAAAAACTATTATAATCTGGTACTTAACTGGAACCTACTCTAACAGGCACACCGAGTCATTAATTTATAATTCTACTGGTATTAACTTAATATCAACTACTACAGGTAGAATGAATACTCCCCCTCCTTCTTATACTTATGGCATAAGACTCAACTGATACTCACAAACTGATTGCTTGAGCCACTATTTGCAGTGTACCCTGGCTCCCTCACTTCTAAGTAAAGTTTGATACCCCTCACTGATACTAGCTCGAATCACCCCTCCAACCTTCACTGTGCTTGTAGACACACACGTGTACAGGTCTGATACAAACATTTTTTCAAGTACTCAATGACAACTGCTACTACTCATATAACTCAGTGCACAACAAGTGTGCACTGATACTACTACTCTAAAGTATATAGTCACCCTCCTCCCTCGATCAGCAACACATACCCATCCATAGACACACAAATACATATATATCTACATATGGCTAAGATAGCAATGCATCATAACAAATTAGTATATATATATACACACACACTAAGTCATTTCAACAAACACTTATAGAGTACTTCATTAGGAAACTAAGATACACATCCAATTGAGGTGTCAAAACCTAAATTTCTCCATGATAACCATTTCCACATATCAAATATATAATATAATAACTATTAGAACTAGCTAAAATAAGAATTATGAAGAATTGCACAAAACACCCAAAATTGAGCCCCGTATCACACCGTATCTCAAAATACCATGATACGGTCTACACGTATCCAATTGTGGACACGTATCTAGTATTCTAACCCCGATCTAAGTCCCATACGACTAAATTGGTATCATAATACACACACTTGGTGTGTCCACCTCGTAATTCTCCCAAAATTAATATAAAAACCTATGTAGAGACCACAATACTCAACCAAATCAACTAGAATTTGCTCCAAATGGTAGCCCTATGCGATGAGGTGATTCCTAGTGGTCAAATGCATGATTTGGAAAGTACAATGAGGAAGAATTCAGAAATTATCGATTGGGAGATGAATTTCCAATAAAAATTCAAGTGGACACGATCCGGACACGAGTTCTTCACCAATGCTCTTCCTCCTTGCTTCTCTAAACTCCAAGTCTCCTTGAGGGATAAAAATTATATAGAATGGAAGTGATTTGAGAAAAAAATTGATAAAGAAAAAGTGAGAAATTTGGGGATCTAGTACAATGTACAATGTGTCACTACCCGATTCTAGAAAATAGGGTTATTATTATTTTTTTTGGTAAATTGTGTATTGTATATAATTAATTATATTTATATTTAATTAGTGATTATATTATTTTTAATTAATTGTTTTAGGATTTTGGCTAGCCTGGACCCATGTCAGAACCTAGTGGACCCATGTCCGAC
>JAYESA010000014.1:152542193-152574693 GCA_036927795.1 Iris macrosiphon
GCTTGCACAAGGCCAAAGCTTTGAACAAGGATAAGTAAGCTATTCAATACTGAAGCAGCGAC
Source organism: Iris macrosiphon (assembly GCA_036927795.1). Lineage (NCBI taxonomy): Eukaryota > Viridiplantae > Streptophyta > Magnoliopsida > Asparagales > Iridaceae > Iris > Iris macrosiphon. The sequence goes on from JAYESA010000014.1 coordinate 152,542,256, forward strand.
ACACATATATATTGCAGAAAAGTAAAGAACACAATGGCACATAAAAAATAAGCTCTTTTATTGATAATCAAAAGTGTTACAAACGGAGCAAGGCTGAGGTTACAGATCGCTCAAGCACTCTTTCTCTCGATTACAATGACACTGTTCTATACATTTTTTCCTCTATATAAAAGCAGCTCAAACTCGATACGGCTCAAGACATCGACTCCAGATTTCTAGTTCCTTGGGATGAGGCACGGCTATCGCTTCCTCGGACGATCACGCACCTGAGAACAAGCAAACTGTTGGTGGGTCAGCACTTTTATAAGTACTGGTGAGTATAAACAACTGAACAGAAGCTACACCCCCTGAAACCCACACTAAGTAAGCATGTGGCAAAATATTATATTACTTATGATCTTGCTAGTTTTACCTAAGTTTATTTCATGCAGCTCAGGACTATAGTCAGATTATATCTTTTTAAAAACATAGTTGGAAACAGTTTTGCATATTCAACAATAAGCATAAAAATCGGGACAGTGCTCTATCGTGCAGTGCGCAACATGTATTGTGCATCACAATCTAACTCTTTGGGGGCAAAGTTCTATAGTGGACTGATCATCTCAAATCAAAGCAAACATTCAGTGGACTATCATACTTTCAAGCACACAAGCAAAACTATCTATATGATTTTGGTCCCCGAGAAACTCAGGATCGGTAGCGGTAATCCAACTAACCAATGACTCACATTCTGATGCTATTAACAGATGTGACCAAGGTTCAGCTCTGCACTAATAGTCATTATTCGATTGATGCGAATGCATGAAGTACTATCAGATAAACTCTACGATACAAACAAAAAGAACGAGCAATCTTATATGTATACAACCTCTTATGTATCTTACCCCTTGTCGAACGGTTATCCTGCAGCAGACACACAAGTTAGCCACAATTTGCATATGAATAACTTATGAACCAATCTAGGCATCAGGTGTTAGGTATGCAAGAAGGTAAACCTAGCATGCACCCTAACTATATGATGGTCCATGGGTAGCCCCATGATTAGCAGCGGTTGTCCAAGGTTCAGCTCTTCATTAGCACGCATGGGTGTCGGCAGCTGTGACTCATGGTTCAGCTCTTCACCAACACACCTGAGTGCTAGCAGCTGTGACATCATGGGTTTCGCATAGCACTAAAAGACACATCACCCCACTAGACCCCCTTTCGAGCCGTACCCTCAGAGCAAAACAAAAATCTCTTCCTGACCGAGTGATTCCCACTGCCCCATGAATCGTTCGAGAGACAAGACCTTGTGCACAAGTTGTCTGAGACCAATGCAATGACATGAACACATTATGCAAGCAAAATAATGATCAAGCAAAACATATACGGTCTAGCAAAATATATCTTGTCAAACAAAGCATATCTCACACATATCTATTAGCACACCCCACTAGACCCATGCAGGCCGTATCCTCAGGGTGCACTATTAGTCACTGCATTCACACATTTTCACTTATAGTAGTTCGATATATCAAGCAGACAAGCGAAACATATAAAGGCAAGCACGATTGATTTCATATCTAACATGCAATTACTATCACTTTCTTAGCATATTACAATGGACATATTCGAGCGATTTATTTTAGCGACAAAAATATCCGTCGCTGCAAAAACTTAAAATTTTCAGCTGCGTATTATTTTCTCCCAGCTGCGTATTATTTTCTCCCATTCTCAATCTCTCTCTCTCTCTCTCTCTCTCTCTCTCTTGGGTGACCCTCCCCCACGCCCGGACCCCCTCCCCCTTACTCGCCTGCTCCTCCTCCTCCTCCTACTCCGGCGTCCGACCCCCTCTCATCCTCCTCCTCCGGCGTCCTATCCCCAAGACCTTCTCCTCCTCTACTGACCCCTCCACCTCCGTCAAATCATGTTCTCCTCCGGCTAAGGTAACCCTAACCCTTATTTTGATTTGGTTAATTATTGTATTTGGATTATGGAGGTTTGGACACACGTACAAACATAATACGCTAGACACAGACACAAAAAAATGGTTTGATATTTTTGATACGCTGGATACTGATACGATATAATGGACGTGGACACGTACAGACACGCGCGATACACTGGACACGGATGCCCTATTATAGGGCATAAAATCCTAATTAATACTACATAAACATAAATCGGGGGAAAATGATTTAAAAAATATAATATATTCCCAAAATTAGTGTGTATTAGGGCTGAATTTGTAAATTGGCCATAATTTGTGTCTTTTACGTAATTAAAAGAAACTTTGATGAGTTATTACGCAATACCTTAACTTATATAATACTTAGTATTTAAATACCCTCAAGTTACCCTTACCTCATACCCATATCCTACACTAATATATCCCACATTATCCTACTGTCCACTCTTTGGGATTAATACTGGTACCTTCATCTAATGAATATCTATCTACTCTGGAACTACCTCATTACCCTTACTCCAATGCTCCATATTACTGCACCTTATTAGCACATAAATGTGCCTAAAAAATTAGCACATAGTTAACACAATTAATAAACTGTGCGGGAGCTAAATATAGTTTCCCCTCCTTGACACTGTTGCAGCTACTGGTACAAACTTTCTATCAGTCTCTTGCCCATACATATACACATATACTTGCTTACCACTCATTCTGTTTATAAACTGGTATTACTTGAACCTGAGCATCACTGGCCAAAATTTCCTAAAATCCATTCATAGACCACTGATACCACTTGATATACTAAAGAGTGTTACCTATCCATATGACCCCAAGCACTTCTAACTCGATATACATACAACACACATATCTCTTATACCCACTGATACTCACCATCACAACACTCATAATAGAGCACTGTGCAATGCTCCCTACATTGTTGATACCTACTGTTGTCATGTATCATGACTGATACATTCATTTCAGACCTCGAGCTCCTATTGTAATATCCCGTTCCATTCAAACGGACTGCCGATTCAAACGATAAAAGTACAATATTCTGACCCGCTTTGCTCAGGCGAGAATACTCGTTTGAGGCAAAGGATATCCAGGCTTATCCCTACAAGACTTCGACTTTGGATTTCAGAGGCTCGCTTGACGTATCGCTCTACCGAGGTGAATCATCGCTAAGGTGGGTGGCTAAGGTAAACTTTTTTTGCTTAGCCAGCACACATAAAATCTGGAATATTTTATGCTAGTCGCTAGGTGAATCACCCCATGTATGCTAATAAAAATCCAACGCACCTAGCTAAGAGAATAATCCCAACTTGTATTGCTTATGCTAGAACATGGAAATAAAATATTGCTTATATATATGTTCAGACCCTCGCATGCTACCCTAGAACGTGTCGCTCGGGAAGTCCCTTACGATCTTACTCCTCGGCTTACCTTCGGGCCCGAGCTAACGTGAATATTTATGTTTATATAAATGCATGCTTGTCTGCTTGTATGTTGCCTTGTTTTCATCCAAACCCCGAAAGACTACTAAGTAGTCGCTCCCTGCCTGAATGAACCTGCAAGTATCCGGGACGGTTAAGTCACCAAGGCATCCCTGAACCAGGGGCATGCATTAAGGCAAAATGATATTGTACTGGGATCACATCAAGTTTACCTTTGAACGAGAATCCTGTCCAAGCTCGTTCATAGCAGAAATTTATGACTGTACTCGTATTATTGATTGTATTATGAAGGATGTAAAATTTGAAAGCCCCAGTGACCTGCATGTCGCGGACAACTCAGAAATGAGATATAGTTCCACGGACGGTCACCGGGGCACTGGAACCGATCCGATCCAGATGGAACTCACGTTATTGTACAGTCTATTGTGCTGGACGAGATGGCATATAGCGCTCCTTGTTCTTTCGTTGTATACCATTCTCTTCAGTGGCTGAACTCTATTGTATAGTCCATTGTGGTGGACGAGATGGTGTATAGCGCCCATTGTTCTTTCGCTGCATACCATTTTTGCCACTGACTAGTGTCCTTTATGGCTATGCCAGCGACAATTATCATATAGATAAGTCATCCACGCTTAGCGGCTATCCGCGTGCGAGTCATTGCATTGCATCAAATAGACAACTGAACACCTGAATGATCATGATACAACGACTCTTATGTTTGCATATGCTATTGCCTTGGTTTTTATTATAAATTCCCCTAAATGGTTATACTTGCCCGTGCTTGAATTAATAATATTTGCCTTTGACAGGGAAGGACAAATGGTAAGTTGGTAAGTCTTGCCGTGTTTCCTCTCATGTCACACGGTGCACTGCCACACGAATTAGGCTATTCAATATTTGCATAAAACTGATCCTATGGCAACTAGAAAGACAACATAATAGTTGGTGCACGAAACCTATATTACGTGTATAGATTTGTCGAGCGGGCAAGTAGCTTTCCCACCAGTGCATTCAATGTACTGATAATCCACCAGATTGTATGCAGGGTGCGGGAGAACCTCGTTCCGTGTGGATGGCCCCTTCGTGCGTGCTAAGGCCAGGAGTTCCCTCTGAGGCCTTGGAGTGTTGTGTCCAGAACTGAAGCACATATACAAGACATAATGCTAGAATATTGCCTGAACATCGCCTGTACAATCATTCCATAATTGTAGCCACTTGGCACACTTTTACTATTTCAGAGAGAGAGAGGCTTGAGCGACTTATAATCTCGGCTATACGCCGCCTGTACACTTATTTATATCAATGAAGAGTTGCTTTACTTCAACTTGTGTTATTCAATGCTTCCGCTATATTGTCGACTCAGTGAACTTGTTACCAAAATTGCTATATGTTTATGACTCCACTGCACTCGGACAATCTGTACGACTCTGTGGCTTAGAACTCTTACCGCCAGCCAATGAACCATGGCCTTGCATGGATGTTGCTCACGCTCGTGCGGTATCATACCCGGATGGGTCAAAGCGATTGTTCCGCGGGAGCGCTGGTGCGGTAATTCTTGCCTAACGGAAATGGCCGATTTGCCTGCGGGAGATCGGGGTGTGACATGTTGGTATCAGAGCCTGGCTTCTACGCCTTTGGACTTTACTTCAAATATCTCAGTTTTGAAAGCTCGTTCGTGGGTTATGTGCACGCTCTCTCTTAATATCCCAAACAGAATATTCCAACAATAAGTCTAAATACTTTCAAAATACGTTTTGAATGATATGATTGCTTGTATGATATTGTGGTGTGAGTGGCCTTTGTGCCAACCTGAGTGAGATCCCTTGAGATTTACGCAAGTAGCTTGTCCGATTTCCCTATCTCTAAGTTTGGTTGAATGCATATGTTTGAGGGACGCCTTGAACTTGTGCACAATCCAAGACTTAAGAAAATGTGAAAATTTAGTGCTAAGACTTCGCTATTGCTAATTTGGTTGGCGTGCATGTGTTTGGAGCGCTACGAATACGTGTACGATCCAGACTAGTGATATACTGATCTCAAATAATTGTGCAAGTAATTATCCAAATGAACAAGTACAACGATTTGTATAGGTTTGCCTCAGCCTTGTATCGTTAAATCAAAATTGATTGAAACGTACCGTTTGTCCTCAGTAAGTCTCGAGGATGAGATTTTTTCTGAGTTGGGTAGGATGTAACATCCCGTTCCGTTCAAACGGACTGCCGATTCAAACGGCAAAAGTGCAATGTCCTGACCCGCTTTGCTCAGGCAAGAATACTCGTTTGAGGCAAAGGATATCCAGGCTTGTCCCTACAAGACTTTTGCTTAGGCTTTCAGAAGGTGGGTGGCTACGGTAAACTTGTCTTTGCTTAACCAGCACATATAAAATCTGAAATATTTTATGCTAGTTGCTAGGTGAATCACCCCCTGCATGCCAATAAGAATCCAACGCACCTAGCTAAGGGAATAATCCCAACTCGTATTGCTTATGCAACATGGAAATGAAACATTGCTTATATATATGTTCAGACCCTCGCATGCTATCCTAGAACGTGTCGCTCGGGATGTCCCTTACGATCTCACTCCTCGGCTTACCTTCGGGCCCGAGCTAACGTGAATATTTGTGTTTATATAAATGCATGCTTGTCTGCTTGTATGTTGCCTTATTTTCATCCAAACCCCGGGAGACTACTAAGTAGTCGTTCCATGCCTGAATGAACCTGCAAGTATCCTGGATCGTTAGGTCACCAAGGCATCCCCGAACCAGGGGCATGCATCAAGGCAAAATAAATATTGTACTGGGATCACATCAGGTTTACCTTTGAAGGAGAATCCTGTCCAAGCTCGTTCATAGCAGAAATTCATGACTGTATTCGTTTTATTGATTGTATTGTGAAAGATGTGAAATTGGAAAGCCCCAGAGACCTACATGTCGCGGACAACTCGAAAACTAAGGTATAGTTCCACAGACGATAACCGGAGCACTGGAACCGATCCGATCCGGATGGAACTCACGTTATTATACAGTCTATTGTGCTGGACGAGATGGCATATAGCGCTCCTTGTTCTTTCGCTGTATACCATTCTCCCAAGTGGCTGAACTCTATTGTATAGTCCATTGTGGTGGACGAGATGGTGTGTAGCGCCCATTATTCTTTCGCTGCATACCATTCTTGCCACTGACTAGTATCCTTTATGGCTATGCCAGCGACAATTGTCATATAAATAAGTCATCCTCGCTTAGCGGCTATCCGCGTATGAGTTATTGTATTGCATCAAATAGACAACTGAATACCTGAACGATCATGATACAATGACTCTCATGTTTGCATATGCTATTGCCTTGGTTTTTATTATGAATGCCCCTGAATGGTTATACTTGTCCGAGCTTGAATTAACAATATTTGCCTTAGACAGGGAAGGATAAATGGTAAGTTAGTAAGTGTCGCCGTGTTTCCTCTCATGTCGCATGGCGCACTGCCACACGAATTAGACTATTCAATATTTTCTTGAAACTAATCCTAAGGTAACTAAAAAGATAACATAATAGTTGGTGCACAGAACCTATATTACGTATTTGGATTTATCGAGCGGGCGAGTAGCTTCCCTACTAGTGCATTCAATGTACTGATAATCTACCAGATTATATGCAGGGTACGGGAGAACCTCGTTCGGTACAGATGCCCCCTTCGTGCGTGTTAAGGCCAGGAGTTCCCTCTGAGGCCTTGGAGCGCTGCATCCAGAACTGAAGCACATATACAAGACATAATGCTGGAACATTGCGTGAACATCGCCTGTATAATCATTCCACAATTGTAGCCACTTGGCACGCTTTTACTGTTTCAGAGAGAGAGAGGCTTGAGAGACTTATAATCTCGGCTATACGCTACCTGTACACTTGTTTATATCAATGAAGAGTTACTTTACTTCAACTTGTGTTATTCAATACTTCCGCTATATTGTCGACTCAGCGAACTTGTTACCAAATCGCTATGCGTTTATGACTCCGGTACACTCGAACAATCTGTACGACTCTGTGGCTTAGAACTCCTACCGCCAACCAATGAACCACGGCCTTGCACGGGCGTGGCTCACGCTCGTGCGGCATCACGCCCGGATGGGTCAAAGCGATCGTTCCTCGGGAGCACTGGCACGGTAATTCTCGCCTAGCGAGAACGGCCGATTTGCCTACGGAAGATCTGGGCGTGACACCTATTGCCCTTCGTTTCATCCAAGTATATATGGTACATGCATAATCAATGAGTCGATACTTAGTTGACCGATCATGGATGTACAATCGACGATATAAGAGCAGGATTGCTTTGACATATAATTTCATGGCGGGCGTTGATGAATTTCTCAAATACGCCCATAGTCAACCTCATTTCATGGATGTGAGACCCATTAAGTGTCCTTGTATCAAATGTCATAATATACTATTCAAAGAGGTGGATCTCGTGAATTGGGTGCAACTATTACCGTGACCAGGCCGAGATGCCACGAGGGTGCTTGTTGAGATTTTTTGTTGCTGAAGATCTGGGTGGTTCTCGTCCTTTGTGGCATGACTTGGTCAGCTTGACACATAGTTCGCACTTGGTTGGAGAGAACCACTCTTGTCATAACAACAAGATTTGGTCTTTATGGAGTCTGAAATACATGTGGCCAGAGACATGGAACGTATGAATCCATGGACGCATGGGGCCAGGATGCATATGATGCATGGAGTCTAGGACGTATGGGGTCAGAGACGCATAAGGTCGCATGGATTCTGGGATGTACGAGACCAGAGACGTATGGGACTGCCTGAAGTCTGGGATGCATAGGGCCAGTTATGCTTCACACTTGGCGTTGTACATCCGTCAAGGGTGAAGATCTGTGCTGACGTGAGACTTCTATCGTGTAGTATGTTCACGTCTTTTAAGGCATTCAAGAAATCATTTTTATCAGAATTCTGTGTCAGCGAAGTGAGGTCCCGATCTAGAGAAAGCGCCAACGTTCATGGTTCTAGGATGACCTATCAGGTTTATCTGCGGCCAAAGTTGCTTTGGCTTATTAGGACGCATGGATGTCACCTTTTTGGGCCATAAGGTGACTCTACGACCTGGCTTTTACTCTGGGGTGCACGGCTATTGGACGCACGGATGCATGCTTCTGCAGGATCCCGTTCAAAATTTTTAAAACTGACAAGTTTGAAATACTTTGAATAAGAAGCATGAAGGAAAAATTGCATCTGGTCGCATGGATATTGTGTCGCGTGGACATTGGGACCACTTGGTCACGGGCTTCATGGATTAGTGCTTCCAGGTTGTCACTTCTGTATTAATTGCAGGATTTGTTTCGATACTTAGGGAGATTTCTTGGGATCTTGAGTCATCTTCTGACGCGGGACACGAGGCGACAGTTTCCCGAGAGAATAAAGAGGATCACAAAAGTCGAGGAATCAGATTCATCCCCATAAGTACTTGGTTCATTGCCTCGATCTCTGTATATGGTTCTTGAGGCCTATAAATAGGCGGCGGGAAGGAGAGAGAGAACTTTATATCTCTGCTTGCTTTCTTTCTTCTGTGAAGGATGCTGAAGGCCGCGGCTCTTTTCGTCGAGGAGCTCGCTGGGAGCGGCCTTGATCCGTGGCCACCTGATAGAGGTAAGGGAGCGCCAAGCTTCTCGTGTTGGGGCTGCCAAGGACACAGAGACACCAGTGTAAAGTTTTGTTGTATGGATAAAAAATCATCTAGAATACGCACAGACTCTTTAGACAGCCTTATCGTGTGGATGAGAGGTTATCGTGAACATGTGCGGGCTTTTCTTATGAGTATATCTCATGGAAGGGTAACCATCATGCGTCAGTTAAGACTCTGCCGCATGGATGAGGGCTTGACCTAGACTTGCGATGGCCATGGCTCCGTCGCATGGGTGGCACCTCATGCCTCGGTAAGGCTCTGTCTCATGGACTTCATATTGTCTTTGTTTACTGACGCCTTATGTTCTCCTTGTGCAGGCTTTGTTCTCCCTTGTGCAGCTCATGATGGAGCATGGAAAGATATCATAACACCCGTCGTGATGGGTGAAGACCAACTTTATGCGGCGGTTCGCCAAGAACTGCCCTAAGAGATGAGGATAGTTCGGCAAGAACTAATCCAAGAAACGATGATGAACATCCTGTGTCACTCGCTAGACTGTTCTTATTCGTACAACGTGCTAGCTGAATTTCTCCCCTCTATACGGCTTGCTACCGGCTGGGGACTTCCGGTGCCAATGACAGAATTTAGATTAATTTTTATTCATGTCGTCAGTCTTCCTGCTGTCTACAGAGCGTCTGCCCATGCGCCTCCCTTTCTATCCATTAGTATGGATTCTTTTTTATATACTGTGATTTGCACTATGGAGGAACGATCCAGAAAGCATTGAGCTTTGTTGCTGGGCTCATTTGTGTCCATGACAGAAATAACACAGGGGCACCTTGTAATGGAAGAGGTCTTGTCGGCGAGAACCCATGGAAACCCTGAAAAGGGATTCCCATCATATATACCTGAGACCTTGAATATTAAAGAAAATCCTTGAAATTGTAGTAGATTTTCATCATATGTACTTATGATCTTGAATAAAGGTTTGTCTTTTTTCAGAACTTCTTCCTTCATTTGTCTTCTTGTGTATGAATTTTGGATAATGTACTAGAGGTAATATGGACGTAGTACAATATCGCTGTCTATCTAGGATATCCCACTGGAAGACTTATGTGGACCTATTATTTGTTGCGCACGTTGAGTGCAAATAATAGGTTCAAAAATAATGCTTATCAGAGGTGATGTGGACATGGTAGGTTTTATGTACCCATTACTTCTTGTGCACCTGAATGCAAGTAATATATTTGGAATAAGCCCTGCCAAAGGTGATATGGACTTTGCAGGTTTTGTGAACTTAACACCGATGGCGTACCTTGGTAAGTATGGGTGATCAGTGGAGATGATAACCGATATCAGAGGTAATATGGACGTAATGATCAATAGCCAAGACCCGGGAGTTTTGCTCAGAGGTAATATGGATATGAAAAACTTGGCCGGGGAAGAATATTAGGACAGTAGTTCAGAGGTAATATGTACGTTAACCAATATCCGAGAAATTTATTGAGGAGTAATTTGGTGGGTATGGTCTATCCGAGAATGAAGATAGACCTGAGGGTTGCTCCATTGGGGAGATCGTCAAGATGATAGGTCAAAGGTAATGTGAACATGGCTAGTGTCTAACGAGATTGGCTTGAGTGGTCACTGCAGGAGTGTGAAAGTGGACCTGAGGACTACTCCGCTGGAGATACTTTGAGGATCCATCATCTGTTGCATATCCAGGACTCCCGGATACAGATAATGGCTTTTACAGGAATTTGTAAAGAAAGGGACATGTTGTACATATGCCCTTGCTGGGGATGAAGAACCAAGAGTGAAAAGACTGTACATCTTGATTGTTTGGCTGGGGATAAGGCAAGTACTATGTTGTTCGAACCGCATCTCCTATCGTGCATCAAGACGTTGGGCCCACGGTTCTATTTCAAAAAGTTACGGTGGATCCTTATCATCTTTCTCAGGGTCAGCCGATACCATATTAGTAGATAATGTTTTCTTCAGCATCTTCCCGATACTCACGTCGGATTCCCAAGAGAAAGACTCTGAAGAGTGAGAGTGTAAACCATCTTCTTTATTTGAGCCTTCAGGGGTTATAGGAGGCATAACGTACACTAAATCATGCTTGATCTTATGGTAGTAATCCTCGAATTTGCCTGTCGGAGTGGTAAGACGCAAAGGCAGTTGCTGACCTTTGTCGTAATTCAGACCTCGGTTTCTTTTAATATTATAGCCATCTTCTGGATGAGGCATTTGGCTTGACCATCGAACCGGTAGAGTTGTATTTTATTGGTATCGGGTTCTGACTTTTGTTCCTCCGGGATGAAGGACCGAGGGCATTCAACCCTGCCGATGAGGATAGGTTTATCTCCCCTCCTTCTCGCTGGAACCGTGAAGTAGGAACCTTGGATAGGGAGGATCTGGTTTACTTCATAGGTAGTAGTCACCGGTGTCTACAGGCACATGCCTAGACCCATGGAATACAGTGTGCTTATGTGTGCAGCTACAGAGTAGTTCAAAGATAGCCCTTTATTTAGAAAGTAAGGTATGTCTTCTTCATGAATTATATCATCCAGAGAAGGGATATTTGTGTGAGCAACTACGTTGTGGTGCCTCGTTCCCCCTTTTCGGGGAGTGCGGCTAAGAAATACTTTCAACATCATTCGATCGGGATAGATTGAATCAAGACCTTTTTCTCGTTATAGATTTGCATCTTCGGAATCAATTCCCATATTTATTGGACCGCACCCTAAGGATGGACTTAGCAGCAAAGTCAAGAGGGACCTCTCTGCTGCAAGTTTTTTTGCCTAGTTTCGCTGTCGCCTTGTTGCTTTCGTACTTTTGAGTTTGTTTTCGGATTTGTATTTTGTTGAACAATTTTGATTGATTTTATTGCTTTCATTCGTTGAACTACATTTTTGTTTCGAGCTTGGAAAGATGAGAAGAGGTATTGATCATCTGTTTGTGGCAATGCAGGTGATCGTGCAGTAGACGTTGCACGAGCGGAGTTTTGAAGTACCTCTTTCCTTTTCCCCCTCCAACCAACTTGTGAGTAGCTATAATTCGATTTAGTTGACCCTTCTTCCAAGTCTTCACATTTGAAATCTTGCCTTCTTGATTTTTCCGATCAGACGATTCCTTAATAACTAAAAGAGATCAAGATAAAATAGAATTGACTTGGATTACTTAATGCTTGTCAATCAACTTGTGAACGGTTACCTTGCTGCATATTAGTTTGCTTAGAATGTTCTTTCATCATGCATCAAGTATAGTTAGAAAAATATTCTTCTATTATTGTGCTGTGTTGACTACTTACTATGAGATAAATAATCAGGAAGACTATGCCACTCAGATCATGCCATGTTACTTATCTCGTGCTTGTGTTGACATGGATTGCCTCCATGATAGCCTAGTATAGACTTTGTTTGGTTACGGATATTTAAACTATGTCATTCAGATTATGCCATGTTACTTATCATGTATATTTAAACTGTGCAAGCTAACTATATCTTCGTGGCAGGAAAGTTCATGGTAAGTATTGTGCAGGTGGTTCAGACAAAAAAGTAAAATTTATCGAACGGTGACATGTTTAATTCAATAAATTTCCATATTTATTGCTCGCTTGTAAAAATTGAACTAAGGCAAGATAAAAAGACCTCATAAATAACTTGTACGCTTCACATAAATAATGTGTTGACTGGTACAGTTGGGTTAGCTCGCCTTTATCAGTGCATTTCGATGTACAGACCCTCGTTGTAGTATGCTTTCCGCACCAAGGAGATCCTACAGAAGCTAGAGCGACTTCCCAATCCAGTCCACCTACCAGCACGTCCAGTTCATGCCCTTGAAGTATGTTTTGAAGTTCCAGGAGCTCGTGCACATAACTTTTACAGCTCCGTGGAAAGGCGATAGCTTTGTCCGAAGGTTTCTATAGCTTTAAAGTTTTAGTAAAAGGATGTAATTGTCACAACCCGATTCTGTGGAATTGTTGAGGCGTCCCCCTAATCGTGACCACCGTGCGGGCCTGGAGTTGCGCCCGCACAAGGCTTTAATGATTTGCATAGCAAGCACATATTCAGAGTACACAGATAAATTAAAACACAGATTGAAAACATGGAAAAGTTCTCTTTATTGATAATGAACATCTATTACAAACTCTTGAATGAGTCAGCTAAAATGCCGCACTGGCTTACAAAAGAGTTGACTCAAAATGAGATAGCAGTCATGTACATTATATCCCTTTACTAAACTTCAAAAGATATAGACCTCCAGGCTAGAGGACGGCTTTGCCACGAAGCTGCATTTGTGTATGAAGAGTTGCAAGCTTCTTTCTTCAAAATGCTTCAAGGGGCGCGGTGAAGATGCGCCAACAGCTGGACTGGATCAGGAAGACGACTTTGGCTCCTCGCTCGGTTCGCCTTAGTACGGAGAACCTGTTTCAACGAGGGTCAGCATGTCAAAACATACTGGTGAAGGTGAGCTAACCGAACTATACCAATCAACACGTTGTTTTAATGAAGCATGCATGTTTTGGTGGGTTTCTATCTTGCCTTAGTTCATTTACAAGTAAGCAGCATATAGAAATTTACTGAAATAAACTTGCCACCGTTGGGTGGATTTTACCTGCCCGTCTGAATTACCTGCACAATACTTACCATGCCTTCCCTGCCACGAAGACACAAGTTAGTTTGCAACAGGTTTAAATATACAAGGTGGATATAGTCATGGACAAGGATAGGATGCAACGATAAACATACGATGCGTTACAAGCCGTCCAGTCCGCACACGATGACTATGCCACAGGTGATCACTGGCTTGGTAGCCATAATGGACTAGTCATGGACTAGGATAGCATGCAACGAGAGCTCATAATGGATACACGATAAACACACGATGCGTTGCAAGCCATCCAGTCAGCACATGATGACTACACACGAAGTTTTGCTCAGATTGGATCGGTGCTAGTGCCCCAGCGACCGTCCGCAGAACTTATACCCTTGTGCACAAGTTGTCCATGATCGAACACACGATATTTAGTTAAGTTATCCATTCACGCAGTTGAGGCAACATGAGTAATGCATAGATATGATGCATTGATAGCACAATTATAGAAGAAGATACATTCTAACTAAAATTGATGCATATGATGAATATTCCGAACGAACAAGCATGCAAGTAAGTAACCGTTCACAGTTTGATTGACAAGCAGTATTATCCAAGTCTATTCTCTTTTATCTTGGTATCTTTTATGATTACTTGGTATCATTTGATCGGGGCAACAAGAATGCAAGTCGTTTTAGGTGTGAAGACTTGGAAGCAGGGCTAGCTAATCGGGATGGTAGCCACTCACTTAGATTGTTGGAAGGGAGAAGGAAAGAGGTGCTTCACGACTCCACTCGCAAGCCGCCTACTGCTCGTTCACCTGCATTACGAACAGCTTGATCAATACCTCTTCCAGTTTTCCAATCTCGAAATTGAAGTACAGTTCAATGAACGAAAACAATAAAAACCATCGAAACCGTTCAAGGAAAACAAGCAAATCCCAAAACCAACTCAAAGCATGAAAGCAACAAGCGACAACGAAAACTGAGGCAATGAAAGATAGCAGCGGAGAGGTCCCTCCTGACTCTGCCGCTAAGTCGATCCCGGGGGCACGGTCCACTGAATATGGGAATCGATTCCGAAGAAGCAAATCCATAACGAGGACGAGTTCTTGTTTTAATTTATCCCGATCGAACGATACCGTCTTGTGTTTCTTAGCCGCGCTCCCCGTACCGGGGGAACGGGGCGCTACAGTAATATACAAGACGATTATCTAATTTTGCGTCCACTTTTGTAAGCCCGTACAAAAATTATCCGACTCGTTCAAGTACGGCAATTATCGGACTCATTCAAGAGTTTGTAAAAGATGTTCATTATCAATAAAGAGAACTTTTGAACTCGTTTGACCCTTCAAGTTCCTTTGACACTCGTGTCAAAAAAGTTTCTTTAACGATCTATTTCCTATGCGAACTCTTGAACTCGTTTGGACAAAATAAGATATGTTCCATACAGTGAGTCCATAATACATTATGACCCTGATGCAAGTTACGTTTTTTTGAAGGAATGACTTAAGCGCAAGCATCAACGCTAGCACAAGGAGAGGTACAAGCCCAAAAAAGTAGTCATGGTACCTCAAAAAGTTCCAGAAGCCAGCGAACCATGCCCCTTGTCGACCCGATTGAACGAATAATGTGAATGCTTAAAGCAATCCAGCAGAGGGATGAGGCTCGCTAAGAGCGAGCTGAGAAGAGAGCGGAAGAGCAACATAGCAAGTTCGAAAGCAATCTAGAAGCCCAATCTATAGTCTAACAGAAGCAGGTAGACGTCCTACAGTAGATCGTTCAGATCTTGGCCTCCAACCATTCCGCAATGACAGTAGCGAAACCAGTGGAGCAACCCACGCCTGAAGTTAAAATGCCTCAAACTCCAAAGAAGAAGGATGTGACTACCTTTGATTTTTTTGACTTCAAGAAGGTCTGCAACACGTCTTTAAAAGGGACCGAATATCCGATAGTGGCTCTAGATTGGCTGGCAGAGCTTAAGGATCACTTCAAATTGCTAGAGGTATCTAAGGAGAAGCGAGTTTCGTATGCCCAACTACAACTCCACTTGAACGAGAATGATTGGTGGAACGTGCATCGAAGATATCTCTCCTTAGACAAAAAATATAAGACAATCGCGTGGGCAACCTTTCATAGCACATTTAAGGAGGAGTTCATACCCCCCTCCCGTACGTTGGTAAAAGGAGAACGAGTTCGTGCAGCTTCGGCAAGACAATATGACCGTGAAGCAGTACTCCGCTGAATTTAATTGGCTCGCCAAATTTGTAAGTTCCTACCTACCTGATGCGACGAGTCGTGCAAGATGATTCAAAGATGACCTACGAACTGCCATCCATGCAGACGTAGTCGTTCCCCAATATCTGACAACGCGGAAAGTTATCAATCATGCCCTTTCTATTAAACCGCATTATCCTTCGGTTGCTGCAAGCATTGTGCATACTTCCAATCATAAGCGTCCTAGCAACGCAGAAGGAAACACCACTCCAAAGCATCCAAATAACGATGGTCATCAAAAAGGGAACCCAAGGCCATTTTTTAATTTTTGTAAGAAGGCAGAGCACACGGCCGACAATTGCCGCCAAAAGAATGAGTTCGTTTGTGATAATTCAAACCATCAGATGGGTGACTGTCCGTACTTTTCTAAGAACCATCATCAACAATAGAATCCTGCTCACATGCCTCATGGCAACTAAGCTGTGCTGCAACAAGATCATCGTCAAGCTTAAGGCCGAGTGTACACTTTGACAAGGGAGGAGGCCTAGCATCCGACACCGTTGTGTCAGGTATATTGCTTTTCAATAACATACATGCTCACATACCTTAACGTTAGTGCCCCATCGGGTACGAAGATACATGTTCATTCAGTATGTCAGGGCGGTTACATCTGTATTGGAGAAAGAAAACTCTCGCTTGATGTGTTAGTTCTAGATGTTCTGGACTATGACATAATCTTGGGGACAGATTGGCTCTGCGCTTGCTCGGCAACTATCGATTGTGTAGAGAAACAAATCATTTTTTGTCTACCTAGAGAGGCCAAATTCTGCTACACAAGTGGTCCAGTAACAAAAGCGTCAAGGACCTGTATGGTAATTTCTGCGATATCATCTCGACGGATGCTACACTCTTGATGCGAGGGATACTTAGAGTCGGTTCAGGATACGCAACGGGATTATACAAACGTTGAGTTTTCTTCCGTTGTGGCAGAATTCCTTGATGTATTTTCTAGCGAACTACTTGGCATGCCACCCGACCGAGAAATCGAGTTCACCATCGATATCTTCCCAAATATCCAATCGATTTCCAAAATCCTGTACTGAATGGCCCCTGCTAAAATAAAGGAGTTAAAGTGCCAACTACAAGAACTGCTTGACCGTGGGTATATTTATCTGAGCATGTCTCCTTAGAGCGCACCTGTACTCCTCATAAAAAAGAAAGATGGGACGTTGCGACTCTACATAGACTATCGGGATCTAAATACACTATTCGAAACAAGTATCCCCTGCCCAGGATCGATGACCTCTTTGATCAGCTGCAAGGAGCGGCAGTATTTTTGAAGATAGACCTTCGCTCTGGCTACCACCAATTAAAGATCATACGAGAGGACATGCAGAAGTTAGTATTTCGTACCCGCTATGGCCAGTATGAGTTTTCTGTCGTGTCGTTCGGACTGATGAATGCTCATGTCGCATTCATGGCTTTGATGAACCATGTGTTCCAAACATTCCTTGATAAGTTTATGGTGGTATTCATAGACGATATCTTAGTGTACTCGAAGAATAAGGATGAACATGCAGGACACCTGCGGATGGTGCTTCAAACTTTTTGAGACAATAAGTTGTTCATGAAGCTAAACAAGTACGAGTTCTGGTTGGACAACATATCTTTCCTCGGGCATAAAATTTTCGAGGAGGACATCTCAGTAGACCCAAGGAAAGTTGAAGTCATCATGGAGTGGAAGAGAACTGAGTCGACCAGGGACATTCAGAGCTTCCTTAGTCTAGCAGGCTACTACAGGAGATTTATAAAAGATTTTTCAAGGATCGCTTCGCCTTCTGACTCATCTCATTCAGAAAGAAGTAATATTCGCATGGTCGGACGACTGTGAAGCTTCATTTATGGAATTAAAGCAATGACTCATCTCAGCACCGATTCTTACTCTTCCAGACGGACCTGATAATTTTAAAATCTATAGAGAAGCTTCAGGAAAGGGTTTGGGCTGTGTCCTTATGCAGAGGGACAAGGTAATAGACTTTGTATTGAGGTAGTTAAAGCCTCACTAAAGGATCTATCCAACGCATGATCTGGAACTTGCAGCGGTGGTGTTTCCGTTAAAGTTATGGCGGCATTACCTGTATATGGTGTTCCGTGTAAAATCTTTACGGATCACAAAAGCCTCAAGTACCTCTATACTCAAAATAATTTAAATTTACCGCAACAATGTTGGCTTGAACTCCTTAGCAACTTTGACTTGATGATCAGATATACACCAAGCAAGGGCAACGTTGTAGTTGATGCACTGAGTCAAGTATTTGTTGGGAGCTTAGCTATAGATGATAGACTGCATAGGGATCTCGAAAGTTTGGACATTACACTCTGAATCAGATACAAAAAGGGGGTGCAGGTGGCTCAATTGTGCCTCAAACCGAACTTATTAGATAAAGTTAAGTCTGCTCAGAATGATGACATGTTCCTAGAGAAGATGCGTAATCTTATCTCAGCAGGAAAGACGATCGAATTTGATGTTAGCACGGATGAAATAATACGGGTGAAGGAAATATCATTTGTTCCTAACTATGAAAACCTCATAAAAGAGATACTCACTGAAGCCCACTATGCAAAAAAAGGGATCTAGTACTGTTCATGTTGCAATACATTGCTTGTCAGAGAGTAAAGGCCGATCACCAGAAGCCGGGCAGAGAGATGCAGAACTTTACTATATCGGAGTGGAAATGGAAACACATAACGATAGATTTTATTGTTGGTTTGCCAAAGATGCAACGGAGAAATTATGTCGTATGGGTCATTCTCGATTGACTCACCAAGTTAGCTAACTTTCTGCCAATCAAAGTTACTTGGAGTGCCGACCGTCTGCCGCAGATCTACCTCAATGAGGTCGTTCGACTGCATGGTGTGCCCGTATCTATTATCTCCGATCGAGATGGATGATTTTTATCATGCTTATGGAGTGCCTTCAGTCAGCAATAGAAAAGAAGTTGAAGTTTAGCTCGGCCTACAATTCTCAGACGGATGGCCAGACAGAACGGGTAAACCAAATCCTCGAAGACATGCTACGGCTCTGCACCTTGGACTTGAAGTCAAGTTGGGACATGCATCTACTGTTAATCAAATTTGTATACAATAATAGATATCAATCTAGCATTCAAATAGCATCGTATGAGGTATTGTATGGGCGGAAGTGTAGATCCACTATTTGTTGGAAGGAAGTTGGTAAACGACAAATTCTTGGCTCAGAGCGCATAGAACAAACCGTCCAAAAGATCTGTTTGATCCGCGAATGATTGAAGGTAGGATAAAGTTGTCAAAAGAGTTACTCAGACGCGTACCACCGACCTCTTGAGTTCTTAGAAGGCGATCATGTATTTCTCAAAGTCTCACCCATGCAAGGAGTTACAAAATTTGGAGCGAAACGGAAGCTAAGCCCAAGATTTGTCGGCCCATTCGAAATACTTAAGTGAGTCATCCCAGTCGCATATCAGATTGCACTGTCACTGTCACTATCTGAAGTGCACGATATCTTCCATATTTCATAGCTTAGGAAGTACGTGTACGACCTGAGTCATGTGGTGGGTCTTGATCAACTGGACTTGAAGGCGGACTTGATATATGTTTAACACCCTGTGCGTGTAAACTCCCTCGACCAGATTTCAGTAATTTAGGATTAATTTTAGCTAATTAGAATTTCTGTAACTTTTTAAAAATTATTTTTACATATCCTATTGATTGTGCACCTATACTTCACATAATTAATTAGAGCATTACACTAGCTGTATTTCCCAAACAAAATTCACATACCTGCCCTAGACGTGTTAAACTATTTTTCTGATTTTTGTGCAACTCCCAGAAGCTTAATTTTGAGCTTCGTTTGAGACGCACAAGTATCGTTACAAAAGTTTGTATTTAATTCCTATTTTATTTCTTGCTCTTTAACCATCTCTGTACCCCTAGAGATTAAGGACCAACAGGCACCTGTTTTACCCAGACAAAAATACGATAATATTCTAGTTTGAATATACTACAATTAGTATATTGGCACCGTAATAAAATTATGGCCCTACCTGCCTCTAAATAATTATAGAACACCGTGCGCAGTATTTATTAAATAATAAATACGATGACCCGTATCACCAAGAAACCAGGCCCTGCCCCTGCCCAGAATTACCCCCACCCCCTCAGGACCCTCCCACAGCTTTTCCCTCTCAATTCTGAGCATTTTAGTATTTTCTGGGAACAGGATAATTTATCAGACAAATTTCGTAATTACGCAAAATACCAATTTAGAGACCTATTTGCAATTTATGAAATTTTAGGGGTTTTTATGCAAATTTCCAGTGTGAGGTGGCATCACCTCATTGGCTGGTGAATGTGGACCGTCCACGTGTCATGTGGGACCCACTTAAATATCTGAAAATATCAGATAAATATCTAAAAATCAAAATGACCTAAATACCCCTAGACTTCCCCCTAATTACAACCCTGCCACTCCCCCTAACCCTATATAACCCGACCCCCCCCCTCTCATTCCCAACTCACTCCACACCCTCTCCGGCCACCCTCCGCCCACCGGACCCCTGCCCAAACCCTCGTCACCTCCCTTCCCTCCTCCCCGACCACCGGAGCCCCGTCCTAGCCGGCCGCTCCGCCGCCGGCAGCCCCCACAAGCCAACTCCACCAACACCAACACCCACAGCCACCACCACCCGAACCACTTCCACCACCGCCTCCGACCACCGAGCACCCCCACCACCACCACCACCCGACTCGCCACCACCTCCTCCACCATCCCGACCGACTTCCACCGCCCCACGACCACCCCCACCGCCGCTAGCTCCGCCACAGCAACCTCCCCGACCCCCGACCACAACACCGAGCACCCCCCCCCCCCCCGACCTCTTCATACTACCGCCACCACCGCCTCTGACCTCCGCCACCCCCACCGGAGTACTCACCGACGTCCCCTCCACCGAACCCCCACCCTGCACCGCCGCCTCCGCCGCCGCAGCCACCGCCGTAGCTTCCACAAGCTGCTCCTGCTGCTGTTGCTGCAGCCACTGCCGTTGCAGCCGTCCCTCCGGCCGGCCGCCGTCAGCTCCGCCGCCTTCCTCCCGCCGGCGACTCGCCGTGGGCCCCCCCAGCCACCCTGTCAGGTATAATACGCATGTATTATACAAAAATACCTAAATATACCTATATGCATGTATATATGTATATATTATAAGTATATATATGTATATAATTATATATATTAATATATATATATATTAATATATATTATTATTATGTAATTAATATTATATGATTACTAATAATATAATACTGTATAAATACAGTATATAGGTATTTTTATTTTCTGCATTTTCATTATATATATATATATATATATATATATATATATATATATATATATATATATATATATATATATATATATATATATATATATATATATATATATATATATATATATATATATATATATATATATATATATTTATATATATGTATTTATGTATATTATCTATATACTATTATATATATATATATATATATTAAATATACTGTGTACAGTATATATATACTATTGTATATATATTTTAATTTCTGTTTTTTTTTCTTTTATTTTATTTATTTATATATACATATGTAATATATATATATATATATATGTATATATATATTTATATGTATTCTATATATATTTATATGTATATTATATATATATATAATTATTATTATTACTATTATTATTAAATACAGAATATATATATACAGTGTATATATATATATATATTATTATCGATTATATATATGTCTTTTATTTTTCTTTCTTATATATATATATATCACTATATATATATATATACTTATTTATATATAGTATAATTATATATATACATATATGATATATATGTATATATATATATATATATATATATATATATATATATATATATATATATATATATATATATATATATATATATTATGCTTTTCTTTTATTATTATGTACTTAATTCCTGCATCTTTTTTTTATTTCTTTTATATATATATTTATATCTATATATTTATGTATATTGTATATATATATATATTATAAAGTATATTATATTATTATGATATTAATATATATGTACATTTAAATTTCAGCATTTTCCTCTTTCTTTTATATATATATATATGAAAATATATGTATATCTATATATCTATATATCTATATATATATATATATTACCTATTATGTATATATGTATGTCTTTTCATTTCTAATTATATGTATATGTATATGACTTATATATGTATATATATATTATTTATTATATCATGAATATATGTATTTTATTTTCTGCATTTCCATTTTCCTTTATATATATGTAATTATATATATACATATATGTATACCTATTATATATGCTGGATATATATACATGCTATGTATGCTATATCTATAAGTATATATATACTATATATATATTAAGCACTCTATATTATATATATGACTATATATATTATATATTTTTTTTTTACCTATATATATATATATATATATATATATATATATATATATACTATTATACTACGTACCCTTTTATTTAATTGTTATTTACAAAACCTGTAATGTCTTAAACAGAAAATATCTCCAGCACAGTCAGTGACCCCCTGTCACAAGGACCTTCCGTCTTGACAGTGGGATCAGGTTTCCAATACAACCAGGAAGTAGGCAAGTATACCTTGCCAAGTTACTGTCTAAATTCAAATACTGTTATATGCTATATTTTTCCTGAATTCCATATAACTGTGAGTACCTGAGATTACCTCAGGTACAGTCAACAGATACGTTGACTTGTAGCATAACTAACTTAGTCTTTTCAGACCTACCAAACATCTGAGAGGATATCCTAATATCCTCCAAAACCCTATCACGGGAACACGCAACATGGTTGCAATGTATATTGGGATGCGAGCTGCATATTTGATTAGCTACCAGTACGTGTGATACGCATCACGGATTAGTATAATGTCAGAAAAACTCAGGAAAAGTATGACTTGGCATTTAGTTACATTGGGCGGGAAAGATAACTAGTAGACGTGTGGGACACCCCCTCCATGAGTCTTTATCCTTCGTATCATTCTCCTCGGAGATGGTCGATTGCAGAGCTACCCGTGTGTCCGGGGGCATATGACACATATACTAGCCAGTCAACACAATTGGTGAATTAAGTCAGCATATATCAAACCTACACATTCCCATGCGTACTACAAGGTCTTTACTTGCATTTCACTTAGATGGTTAGCACCCTATATTTATTTATTTATTCAGTATTTCATACCTGGCATGTTATTTTCCTGTATCTTGTTATGTCCCACTGAGGACCTGGTTCCCTTCCAGATTTAGACGAGGCCTACTACCCCACGGTGTATGGTCCAGGACAGGAGACTAGGCATGCCACCGAGGAAGAACTAGAGGAGACACCATCAGAATCTACCTGATTCTAGGAGATGCTCTCTTGGCGATGGAGATATTTTGTTAGATAGACGATGCTCAGTCTATCTTATTTTCTGTATTATTATTATATTTTGACAGTGGATTGTTCCCACAAGATGTGTAATATGGCATTATCATACTCAGCATTATATATATTCAGCACTATTTTCTGACATTTTCTGTGGATGAGATAGACTTGCCTGTATTAGACTTGTAGTATACTAGGACAGCGTAGCACGTTCCTTTGGGTCCATCAAAAATGGATTAAACCCTTAGTGACGTGTCAGCTGGCTAATGCCACGTAGCCTAGTTCCTTACATTTTGGGACTGGGGCGTGATAGTGCGGATCTTGGATCAAAAGGAGAATCTCTTCGAAGTCGTTCGGTTTCTCTCGTGTGCGTGCTTTGGAGAAATTATTCGGTCAAAGAATCGACCTGGGAGCTTGAGTCTGAGATGAAGGAAAAGTTTTTTTCACTATTTTATAGTGGTAGGTTCTATTCCTAAGTTTTGTGGATAAAATTTTATATTAGTTGGTTAGGATGTGGTGCATCGTTCCCCCTTTTCGGGAAGCGTGGCTAAGAAATACTTTCGGTATTGTTCGATTGGGATAGATTGAATTAAGATCTTTTTCTCGTTATAGATTTGCTTGTTCGGAATTGATTCCTATATTCAATGGACCATGCCCCAAGGATGGACTTAGCAACAGAGTCAAGAGGGACCTCTCTGCTACAAGTTTTATTGCATAGTTTTTGCTGTCGTCTTGTTGCTTTCGTGCTTTTGAGTTGGTTTTTGGATTTGCGTTTGATTGAACGGTTTTGATGGATTTTATTGCTTTTGTTCGTTGAACTACATTTTTTGTTTTGAGCTAAGAAAGAGGAGAAGAGATATTGATCATCTGTTTGTGGCAATGCAGATGATCGTGCAGTAGATGTAGTACGAGCAAAGTCTTAAAGCACCACTTTCCTTTTCCCCCTCCAACCAACTTATGAGTGACTATAATTCAATTTAGTTGACCCTTCTTCCAAGTCTTCACATTTAAAATCTTGCCTTCTTGATTGTTCCGATCAGCCGATACCTTTATAACTAAAAGATGTCAAGATAATATAGAATAGACTTTGATTACTTAATGCTTGTCAATTAACTTATGAACGGCTACCTTGTTGCATGTTAGTTCGCTTAGAATATTTTTTATCATGCATCAAGTATAGTTAGAATAGTATTCTTTTATTATTGTGCTGTGTTGACTACTTACTATGAGATAAATGATCAGGAAGACTATGCCAGTCAGATCATGTTATGTTACTTATCTTGTGATTGTGTTGACATTAATTGCCTCCATGATAGCCTAGTATAGACTTTGTTTGATAACGGACAACTTGTGCACAGGTTTTTAGTTCTTGCAGACGGTCGATGGGGCACTAGCATCGATCCGATCCGGACGAAACTCCCTGATAGTCGCCTATTTCGGACAGAATGACCTTTAACGTACATGTTCCTTATGTTGCATATCATTTCATCCTTGTACTATAACTCGTCCATTATGGCATCAGTCCAGTGATCCCCTCGTATATCTAAACTGTGTAAGCTAAATATGTCTTCGTGGAAGGAAAGTTCAGGGTAAGCATTGTGTAGGTGGTTCAGACGGACATATAAAAGTCATCGAACAGTGACATATTTAATTAAGTAAATTTCTATATTTATTACTTGCTCGAAAAAATTAAACTAAGGCAAGATAGAAAGACCACATAAATAACTTGCATGCTTCACATAAATAACGTGTTGATTGGTATAGTTGGGTTAGCTCGTCTTTACCAGTGTATTTTGATGTACTGACCCTCGTTGTAACAGGTTTCCCTCACCAACGAGATCCTGCAAGAAGCTAGAGCGACTTTCCAATCCAGTCCACCTACCGGCACGTCCAGTTTATTTCCTTGAAGTGTGTTTTGAAGTTCCAGGAGCTCGTGCACATAACTTATGCAGCTCCATGAAAAGCCGATAGTTTCGCCCGAAGGTGTCTATAGCTTTAAAGTTTTAGTAAAAGGTTGTAATATACATGATGGTTATCTCATTTTATATCCACTTTTGTAAGCTCGTGCGATAATTTTTTGACTCATTCAAGAGTTTGTAAAAGAGATTCATTATCAATAAAGAGAACTTTTTCATGTTTCAATATTGTGTTTCAATTATCAGTGTACTCTGAATATATGCTCATTATATGAAATACCTTGGCCTTATGCGTTGCGCAACCTAGGCACGCACGATATCACGCTCGTGGGACGACTATCAATCCTATAAAATTGGGGTATGACATAGGTACTCCTCCAGCTCATCCTTCTCGTGGTCTACCCCCAGTGTGAGCGATGGTTTTGGAGGTTCCCTGCGTAGCTTTACTACCAGAGGCTTGGACATTATAGGAGGCAGTGGAGCATTTTTTGAAGGTTGACTCGGCCTGTGAAGGCGAACGACTAGAGGTTCGAACATGGTGGATGGTGCCGGACCTTTCTTCGAAGGTCGATTCGTCCTACGAAAGCGGACGACCTAGGTTTCGGGTGCCTTCCTGTGTAGTTTTACGATGAGGGAAGAGGTTTTGTCGTGAGTACGTGCCTTTAGACGCTCTTAAGAGCTCTTTTGGTGTTTTCCCAGCCTCTGCCACATTGTCAACGTCATTGCCACCTTCATCTCGGTTTACCTGTTTATATAGAATCGAGTCAGAGTAATAGCCTTCGATCTCTTTGAACGGATCGACATCATCAAACTCTATTTTGACCCTGCCGTCTTCGTCGATGTACTTCAAGCACTGGTGCAGGTTTGATGGCACGATCATATGTTCATGTATCCATGGGCGTCTGAGCAAGACATTGTTAGGATATATCTATGTCAATGACGTTGTAAGTGACCTCTATTTTCAAGTCGCCGATCTGGTATTTCAGGCGAATCTTGCCTAGAGGGTAGCTCCTTCCTGCGTTGAAGCCAGTGATGGCAGTTTTGGTAGCTGCCAGGCGATGCATCAGAATGCCCAAGATCTGAAACAAACTCTGCGAGATAATATTGATTGACGAACCAGGATCTATATGCATTCAGTCCACCTTGATGGCACCAATGTACCATGTGTAATACAGGGGACGATCTAGGGGTGTAAACGAGCCGTACGGACATGGACAGTGCGCTGCCCATGTTCGGTCCAAAATAAAAATGAGTTCGGCCTAACGGACACGGATAATCCACTGTTCGAGTTGTGCCGGACGGACACGGACAATCCACTGTTCATTAATTCAATCGGAAGATCTGCAAAAAAGTTAAATATTTTACCAAATACTTTTATTTTATCAAGATACCTTGATAGTTCGTACAAAAAATCAAGTTAAAAGGAGATACAATTAAAGCTTATAGAATACAACAAAAAATGGTAAAAGGAAACGAAAAACCAGACTAGACAACCAAAAATTGATACAAAACCAATATGGTATGACATAATTGATGCAAAATCAAAATGAGTCTCCATAATCAGACGGTTCGCGAATAAATTCAGACCGGGCATGGATATGATCATATTCGGGTTTGATTCTTAAACGAACAAGAAATGTCCAAGTTCTGTTCGTTAATTCAATCGGACGGCCCATGATCGAACCATTTTTCGATCCAGACTCGTATGGACAATGGATTATTTTGTCCATTTTACAGTCCTAGGACGATCGTGCCAGTTATTATTTAGCAATATATCCTACTGCGAGAATGTAATATTGGGCATTGCCTCCATGATATTATTGCAGTAGGGAAAGCAGCTGGATCTTCACCTGGCGGCTTGATTTATGCTAGGTAGGTGTCAATATTTTGCATTGCCTCGCTAAGAGCAGCCCGAGTATCTTTGGAGAGTCGAAGAAGCTCGAATAGAGACAATTTTGCTGGAGTATTGGAGAGCTTGGACAAGATGTCAAAGTTGTAGGGCTTTTCCATCCCCTGGGCTAATTTTTTGCGGAGCGGGCGAGTGTCTTTCATCTTAGACTTGTCCGTTGCTGGAAGATGGTATAGACCCGAATCTGATGCTATGGGTGCGACTGTGGGAAGCACACCATTGTCAGGGTATCATACTCTCATTGGTACGCTAGGCCTGACCTTGATGTTCCTGTTGTAGCTTCCTCGGATGGGAGAGAAACCGTATAGCGGGACTTGGACTTCTTGCTCTTGGACTTTATGGCAGAGGATATGGACTGCTGTATCAATTCTGGATCAAGATCGGGGTGAACCCATATAACCTCCCTATGTGGAGTGGTGAGAGGTATCAGCCTGGCCGTTTTGTCATGAGCTGGGAGAAGATTGACGACCTCCATCGTTGCCCTGGGAATTGGGTTTACCCCATCCCGGGCTTCTGTAGCCGAGAAGTTATTGAACTGGAGCGATACCATGTTAGCGGCAACCATCTTGTTATCGATGTCCAAGTTGAGGGCCTTGGTGTTGAGAAGATGCTAGATGTACCGCTTCAGCGTGTAGCTGTCCCACATCGCATGATGGACGTAACGATGGTAATGGCAGTACTTTGGATTATTCTCCTTGGCTGCCTCAATAGAGCGTTTGATGTTAGGGAGCTGAAGGTTACCACCCTTCATCAGTACTTCAAAGATGGGCATTACATCATCATATTTGAAGGACTATGTCTCCTTGGGCTTTGGAACCTCAGCCAGCTTTGCTCAAGCTTCTTGGTTAAGTTGGCCACCAAAGCCTGCTTTTCTTTTCCGTCGCGGCTGTTGTTGCTGCTGTTATTGTTGTTGGGATGCTTTCCCCTATTGTCAGTGATAAAAAAAAATATTCCCAAGAGTCAGACGTCTTTGACCTTCTTCTCAAAGCTAATAATGCTTATGATGAACGTCGTCTAGTTTTTAAACCGACCGTCGCCCATCCATTGGCTGACCGCTGAAAGTAGGTTTCGGCGGCACATGTCCATCAGTGTCGACTCAGGATTGACTGGGGGTAACCTCATGTCATGCCTCAGTCCCAAAAATGACGAAGGAGTGAGCACGTGAGCAATGGCCAGCAGCACGCACCGATGGACAACCCAATTTAATGGATCCATCAGGGCATGCTTAAGCTGTAGTCTAGCAGTACTAAGTACAAGTCTCAGGTATTACTAATCTCTTCCACAGAACAAACACAGATTAATTGCCAGAATTAATGCAATGGAAATAAATAAGCAATATTAAATAAGGTTATCTCGGGAAACAATCCGAGAATTATTCTGTTACATTTAAGGAAACATAGACTGGAAATAAAATACTGAAAAGGAAATACTGTGTAGCTGAAGCCGGTGCTCAGGTGAAGTCTTCGGCCACTATCTCGTCCTCGGTTCCGGGTTCCGCTCCAAGGAGTGCTCCTGTACCGTACACCTCGGGGTAGTTCTCCTCGGCTATACCTGGGGACATAGTCCATTCCAGGTCCTCAGGAGACATAACAAGGTACAGAAAATACAAGCCAAAACATATGCAGTGCAGCAATAATGAAACAGCAGGGTAAATATGTAAACCAGCTAAGTGATATGCAAGTGAGAGTTTTAGTCATACTCAGGCTGAGACTACTACAGGATCAGTGTCGAAGAAACCATAGCAGTATTTTCTCGAAGAGCCAGTAAGGTACCAAAGCTCTGTATCAGAGTCTAAGGCACCGCCAGATAACAGTATTTATATTATAATATATTCAGCCTTGATATGATAATACTCTCCCCACCCCATGAAATCTCACGTCACAGTTCCAGAATATATCAGGTACAAGTCACGCAAGTTTGAACTAATGCAATGAGTCAGGCTAGAATCTAAGCATGTAAACTGGAAATGACATAAAAATGTAGCCTATACGGAATCACCAGGTATATCTCAGGCAATTCCGTCACATGAAGAGTGTCAGGTGTCCTGGGTTGAGCAGTTAAACAAGTTCACATATGAAGCTACAGAAATCAAGTAAAATACTATAACCAGAAATATCTAAGAATTGGCAAGCTTTACTTGCCCACTGATGTATAACTAAGTCCAGGAGATAGGTAGCAAAGCTGCAAGTTTTGGCAAGGTACACTTGCATGTGGTTCTGGTTCCAATTGCTGATCTGACTTCAGCTGGTATTGCAGGCGGTACTCCGGTTGCTGAAACAAACATCACCATCAGATCCAGAAAATATCAACCAGCTAGAAATGCCTGTCCTTGGGTCCAATTTGG
The DNA here is from genome assembly GCA_036927795.1 of Iris macrosiphon. Taxonomy (NCBI): domain Eukaryota; kingdom Viridiplantae; phylum Streptophyta; class Magnoliopsida; order Asparagales; family Iridaceae; genus Iris; species Iris macrosiphon. The sequence goes on from JAYESA010000014.1 coordinate 152,571,795, forward strand.
AGACAAGGGCAAAAACGGCAGTTTCGGGCCAAAACGGGGTCCACCGGTGGACCCGCTTTGCACCGAAAAATGTGTCCGGGTCAAAGGTCTCCAAATTCACCAAACTCAGTGTCAACAGGTCAGGAACGCTGATACGAACCCAACAGAACTTTCAGATTTGAATTTCGATGAGCCGATCACAAAATCGCCCGTCGAGCGGGGCCTGTGGGGCCCACGACACGCGATTTCGTCAACGTTCTTAGAATCGAACCAAACTTGACCCACAGGACCAGCGTATCGCTACGATTTCGATGGCGCAAGTTTCGTCTCAATCCGACGTGTGTACACAAAGTTAGGGTGAATTGTAGAAAGGGCGGATACGGGGCGATGTCCGCGAATACGCGTTGATTCCGGTGTGCACGCACACCCGAATCAGCTTCCACGAAATTCCACACATCCGTATCGATGAGGCGCACGTATCTGTGAAGACCGCGCGCGACCAAGTTGTCCCGTTTGGCGGGGCGTACTCAGTTCCGGGGTAAAACAGGGTCTGATTTTTCCTGTTTTTGGATCGCGGTGTGCGATCACCACAGGACGCGATGCCCCGAACGGTTTGTCCGGACACCGAGAGGGTCATACAGGCTTCGCAACGCAATTTGCGGAATCGAAAACGGAGCTACGAGCAAAAAGTTACACGCACCTGAAGGGGACCCGAAAATAGGGTCAAACCGTGTCCGACACGTGTCCGACTCGTGTCGGACACAGGGGCTGAATTAGGGTTAGGGTTAGGGCTCGGCTGAGCTCCTGCGGCTCTGCGGCGGCTCAGGGCGGGGGAGGCCGGCCGGGGGAGCTGCGGCGGAGGGCGGCGCGGCACTCGGGCAGAGGCGGCGGCGCGCAGGAGGCGGCGCGGGGGCGCGGGGAGAGGGCTGGCCGCTGCTGCTGTGCTCGACGAAGGAGGGGGAGAAGGAGGCGGCGCGGCGGGCTCGTCGTGGTGGTGGGGGGTCGTGGCGGTGGTCGGCACGGCGAGGGCGGCGGCGTCGGCGGTGATCGAGGTGGTGCGGGTCGACGGCGGTGGCTGAGGGGGAGATCGGGGAGGAGAGGAGGGGTTTAAATAGGTGGTGGGCGGTGGCTGGGGGCCGAGAGAGGCGGGAAGACGTGGGGGCGTCGTGGGCGAGGGCCGGCCGGAGCGGGCGGAGGGCGCGGCGGAGGCGGCTCGCGACGCGGGGCGGCTGGCCGGGTCGTGCAGCGTGGGGGAGAGAGGCCGGGTTGCGGGCACGGGTCGGGTCTGGCGGATCCGACCCGACCCGCTAGGGGCTGGGCTCGGGTTGGGCTGGGCAGGGCCGGCCCAACGGGCCGCGGGCCGGATTTGTTAGAAAAATAATAATAATAATAATAATAATAATAATAATAATAATAATAATAAAATAAATAGATAATTAAATAAATACTTTTAGGTGTTTTAAAAATAAGTCCGGGGTCCGATAAATTCCAGAAAAATTGCCCTAAGTCTAGTTTTTCATTTTACACCCAAAAAAATTATTTTTATAATATTTTAATACTGTTTATGATCAATTAAAAATCCTTGAATAATTAAAACCCTGTTTTTAAATTACAAAAAATTCCCAGAAAATTCTAGAAAATTGTGAAAAATCCAGTTTTTAAAATATTGAAAAAATTAGGGGGTTTACACCTCAGCGCTGTTTGTCAAAAATACTTAATATAATTTTGAGCGAGTTTCATTTCCCCTTGGGTGACATCCATTAGGGAGGACATCGTCATATCGCTTCCTTCGTCATAAAGTCCTTTTTATAGAATCTTTTGAGAAAAAGATTCTTAAGGTCTCCATACGACGAGATACAGTTATCTTCTAGGCTACAAAACCAGTCGAATGCTACCACGGTCAATGTCCCCATAAAGATCTTGGTGAGGAGTGCATCACTGCGAAGTAGGTGCCATATTGCAGTCTCGAAGCAGCTCATGTATTGACGGAGGAAAGTTTTTCGTCGAATGGGTTCAAGTTGAAGGGCTTGTAGTTGGGCGGGTATGACACATCTCTCCACTCGTGGGGTTATGGTTGTCGTATCTCGAGTTCGCGCAGTGAGTCATGGCTGCCCATGGAATCTAGGTAAGCCCAGAGTTTCAGGACTTCCCTCATTGCTTCTCAGGCTTCGCCTCTGGCGGAAGGGCAGATGAGCCAAGCAGAGGGTGATTTCCGCCTATACGCAGAGTCAGTGTTCGCGTTGGTACCAGGGTCCAATCTTCTTGTCCAGAAGTCCTTACTGGTTGGGAAGCCATGCTTGCTTTAATTTTCATAATTGCCTGAGTCAGGACTTGCATCGATGAACTCACCATACGTATCATGGCCACAATATCCTCGAGGCGTTGTCTATCGTTGGGGCCTTCGTGGTCGTCCCCTGCCATATATACAGTCCTTACATAGGACGAGATGGATGAGGTTGTGGATGCCACACTTTTTGTTTCAGATTCTTGCCAGAAGTAGTCATTAGGTAGTGTCGCCTTCTCCTCGGATTCAGAGAAAATAATACTCCCAGTGCGGGACGCTACGTCATTTTGACGAGGGTGGCCACCCCCAGGGACATCAGAGTCTGTTCCTTGGGAATCTCAGCCTTCTCGGAATACTGGATTATTGTATAGGTCCAGGGGATCACTACCCCCAGCTTGTGCAACCCCCAGGGGTCATGGGGAAGAACTACCCCCAGCGGCTAATAGATTTTTCTTCGATCAGGTACCTTAGAAAACACTTTCTGGATGTCCCGCTATTGTTCCGCCTGGTATTTGCTTTCTCAATACGTTGGTTGAGAGTGAATGATTGGAGGTGCTGGGCTTCCTTCCTCGTACGGTGGAAGGGTCCTTCTAAGTAGAGTAACATGAGGCAAATGGTAGTTCCTCCTCCTCTGGT